>PVLC010007141.1:0-65046 GCA_004027655.1 Graphiurus murinus | reverse complement strand
GCAAGACTATTGTGAGGATTAAGTGAATTTTAATAGAAAAGTGTCACATATGTGGTAGATGCTCAATAAAAATTAGCTGTTAAGAGTTACTATTATTGCCAAGTAATAAGAAGCCTTTCCTTTACATAGTCCTTACACAGTCAGATGTGCAAGTGTCCCAACTGTATTGCCTGAAAGAAGAAAAGGACCCTTATCATCTCATTTCCCCACACCTCCATGTGTAGAGCCTGTGCCCAGGCATGCTGTATTGCACCTTCATTATTCTGTCGTTCAGTGTATAGATCTGCTCAGCTCAACTGAGTAGCCATTAACCACATGTTGATAATGAACATCTGCAGGTAGCGAGCACTTCTGAATTGAGATGTGCTCTAAGGGTAAAATACACGCTGTATTTTGAAGACCTAGTACGAAAGGGAGAATGTAAACTATCTCACTAAAAATTTTTATAACCGAGCACATGTTAAAATGATATTTGGGTTTATACTGGATTAAGTTAAATATATTATTAGAATCAATTTCACCTGTTTCTTTTTATCTTTTTAAATGTGGCTGCTACAGCATTTAAACTTACCATATGGCTTGCATTAGATTAGTTTGGACATCAGTAGTCTATAAGAACATGGGCTGAAGTCCGACTCATTGTTGCTTCATTTGGGCCTAGGATTAATTCTCCTTTTCTAGTTATGGATAGCATTAACAGAAAGTTTTATATATAACCCCCAGAGAAGCCTCTGAAATGGCCCCAAATTAGAATGTCCTGTCCATCCCTTATAGAGGAAGAGAAGAACTTCTTGGAAAGTACTGATACACATCACCACTGGGTGCTAGCACTGTGCATTAGTCACAGGACATGTTGGTCGGTGCTGTGAGTTTTTAAACTACAATATTCATGTTTCTGCCTAAGTCAAAGAAAGAACAAAACTCTTGTCATACTATCCAATGGAAATATTTAGGTTTTGAAATATAAAAATATATTAATTAGCATTGCTAGTTCTCTTTTTTATCCATACATAATAAGTGTACAATAGTACAGCTAGTTTTTAAAGAGAGAAATAAGAAGTGACTATCTGAACATTTTATGGTCATGATAATATCCCTATGTAGAATTTTTTCCTATCGTTTAACTGATTTTAAAGAGAAATTTGCTGAAGCATTCCAATGATTTGGAATTTACAAATGGTCCATGAAAAGAAAATATCTACATTCACAAATAGAAAAAATAATGAAATTAAATCATGGTTTTCATAGTTATTTTGAATTCCTAATGCCCTTCGATTTAGCATGATTCTAGTCTCAGCTGACCAATATAAAATATAATACCTAACCACCAAACAAACACCCTCTGTAGCCTAAGCAATCACTATCCATTTACTACCAGAGTATTAGAGTGCTAACTTCAGCTTGACTTTAAAACACAAGAGCAGATATTAATGTGATCTGAGGAAATGATATTGTTTGATTTCTGTTTTTAAAGTGAAAATAGTGTAAGATATGTGAATGTGAAAGTGTTTCAGTAAAATTAGTAATTTAAAAAGACAACCTGGCCTGGTGTACACATCTGTGATCCCAGTACTTGGGAGGTTGAGACAGGAGGACAGCAGGTACGAAGCCAACCTCAGCAACTTAGCAAGGCTTTCAGCAGCGTAGTAAGACACAGTTTCCAAATAAAAATTAAAATGGGACTAGAGGTGTAGGTCACAGATAGAATGTCCCTGGGTTTAATCCCTAGTACCACAAAAATAATAATAATAATAATAATAATGGCAAAATATCTTCATATGAATTAGTTTAGTCTGTTATTTACATGTGAGGTCATATGAATTGGAGATCCATTCTTGTGCATTAAATTTTTTATTCCAACATGATCTTGGAAAAATAAATTTGTTTTTATAGCCATCACATCCAATATGAATGGATTGTACTGGAAAAATTTTTCCCACCTTCAAAACTCTAAAATTTGATTTGATTATGTTGAATACACTCTGGTAGTAGTAATATTTCAGTGTTCTTATGTGAACTTTGAGATATTATATCCCCTCCCCTTAATTCATTTTTCTATCTATAAAGCAGCTAAAGGTTAATATATTTTTTCAAATTGGAGCTAAAATTAGAATAATCTTCAAATTCAGATACCTCTGCTCAATTGATCATTGATTCCAATTATTTTTTAACAAAAATAACACTCTGGTGATGTGATCATAATATTCAAATTTAAACATCATATTATGATAGTAATAAACATTGTGTCAAAGTAAAAATTATCTTAAAGTATTATTTTGTAATACTGGTTTTTTAGTTTATCTTTGGGAGGAAATGCCCAATACAGATGGTTTCTTACATAATAAAATGGATCTTTTCACTTCCAGAATTACCTGTGTTCTTAGAAACCTGTTGCAATGCTAGGTGTGGTGGTGTGTACCTGTAGTCCAGCTACTTGGGAGGCTGAAGCAGGAGAATTTCAGGTTCAAGACCAGCCTGGGCTACTTAGCAAGACCCTATCTCAAACTAAAAATAAAAAAATGAAAGGCCTGGGAGCCAGGCATGGTAGTGTATACCCATAAACTTGGGGGGCTGAACCAAAGAGGATTGCAGGTTCAAGTCCAGCATGCTAAAACTTACAGAGACCCTATTTCAGAATAAAATATAAAAAAAGAGCTTGGGTGTAGGTCAAAGGTGGTGTGCCTCTGGATTCAATCTTCAGTTCTACAAAAAAGAAAGGAGGAGGAGGAAGAGGAAGAGGAGGAGGAGGGGAGAAGGAAAAAGAGACATTGTAGCTCAGTGGTAAAGTGTTTGCCTAACATGTGTGAAGCCTTGAATTCAATCCCCAGTGAAGAAAGAAGGAAGGAAGAAAGGAAGGAAGGAAGGAAGGAAGGAAGGAAGGAAGGAAGGAAGGAAGGAAGGAAGGAAGGAAGGAGTCTGCAAGTATTATAATGAGTTCATATGTTTTTGATAATTTATGAAATACAATACTTTTTAGTATTTAATAAGTTAATCTAATATAATTTTTTGGATAATTCTGTGAGGTATAATTATGATCCCCATTGTGTAGAAATGGGTATTGAGAATCAAAGAATAAACCACCTGCTTAAAAATCATATAGCTAATAAGATTTAATTCCAGCTTTCTGACTATATACTGTATCTTTTTATTTATTATTATTTTTTAATAATAAAGACTTGTGAAATTCCATTGTATGGAAGCCACAATTTGTCCACTTTTGGGTGTTTTCTGTTGCTGGTTTTTTGTTTTTTTTTTTTAATAGTACTAGGGATTGAACCTAGGTTTGGTCTAACACTAGATAAACCCCCGGCCCTTTTTATTTTCTTGAGAAAGGGTCTTACCAAGTTTCCCAGGCTGGCCTGAAACTTGCAATCCTCCTGCTTCAGCCTTTTTTTTTTTTTTTTAATGTAGTACTAAGGATTGAACCCAGGGGGACCCAGCCTTTTTTTTTTTTTTTTTTACTTCAAAACAAGGTCTCACCAAGTTAGAGCCAGCTGACCTGGAACACGCGATCCTCCTGTCTCAGCCTTCCAAGCACTGGGATTACAGGCATGCATCACCTCGCCCCGCCTGTGCTCTTTTTGTTATAGCAGTCTGAATGGACTAAGACAGGGCATGATCTCAGGTTTTTAAGAAAAAGTTTTGTCCAGAGATGTCCATCACCCCATAGTGTTGAGAGCAGATCAGGACAGAGCAAGGTGGGCATCAGGGCCCTAGAGCATCTCCCTGGACTCAATTCAGAGAGGCCAAGAGGTGAGAAGCAGCAGCCTTGAGGAAGAGCCACCTCACTTCCCTCTTCCACTCAGTTCTCAGTTTTCATCAGTCAAGTCCTGAGTCTTTTTAAAGACAGGACTATCATTATTTTGTTTCTATCATTATTATTTCATAGATAATATTCATAGTAACTTAAATAATCAGGTCATTTTACTATTTATGATTAATAGGTTTTTCAATAAAATTCTATCAGTATGATTAAAACATATCCCCCTTTTCTGGGGGGTACACTATAGTAAATGAATAAAGGCTTTAGATTTTATTCCCATATGACCAGCCATTTCACTTACTTCTATTTCTAGCACATTTTATGAAAATTACCTGTTTTAAAGCCCTTATTCTATTATCACCAAGTGATTTGAGAGTTTCAAAGTTGCCAACTGTTACATATGTTGTTAGGATGAGAAACATTCAGAAATCAGAAAATGACCCTTTTTAATAAGCCTATTTTTAAAATAGGTTAGAAAAATCTAAATTACTATATTTACTTAAACTTGGTTTCATTAAATATGGCTTAAATTATCTACTCACTGAGATTTAGTAATATTTATTATAGAAACTTTGTACTGTTTATCTAGTAACTTTGTCATGACTGAGCTTCATATCCATTACCCATCAATATTACTAAGAAAATAACAATAATGATCACAATGATAATTTATCAACTTTTTTTTTTGTGGTACTGGAGATTGAACCCAGAGGCATTCTACCTCTGATTTACACCCCTAGTCCTTTTTATTTTTATTTTGAAACAGAATCTTCCTAGGTTGCTGAGAGTCTTGATAAGTTGCTGAGGCTGGTATCAAACCTGAGATCCTCCTGGGTCAGCCTCCCAAGTATTGGGATCACAAGTGTGTGTCACCGCACCTGGATCTTATCAACACTTTTAATTAATAAAAGTGCTTAGGAAGAAAAGAGCTTCAACTGCCTGAAGTTTCTGAGATTGAAGTGCTCAAACGCCATAGTTTATCAAGATCATTAAATGATATTCACTTTACTAAGTCACACAGGAAGAAAGAGGAAGGAAGGAAGGGAGGGAGGGAGGGAGGGAGGGAGGGAGGGAGGAAGAAATACTTGTTGGACTAATTTGATATGTACTTTCTATGTAATAAACTCTTTATTTGAGATGATTATTATTGTTGTTGTTGTTGAGATGTATGTGATAAAATTAATATTTTCTTCAAAAAAAGACACAGTGTGGTATGGAATAAAACTAAAGATGATAGTGATTTGTATCTAATGTGTCTAACACTTACGACTGTTTAAGAAGAAACAGGGATAAAGTAGCAGTGGAAATTTTAAGTAACAACTCATTGTAAAAGAACTAATTTGAGAAGCAAGAAAGGAATGGAAGGAAGAAAAAAAGAAAGGAAGGGATGAAGATGTTTCAATTGTCATCTATTGGAATCTTGGAAATTCTGAGGAAATTTAACCTTTGCTATTGAAATATGTCAAGGCAACGTATAGAAATTTGGGCAGATTACTGGCCCAAACTGTAATCTATAATTTTATTAACCCTGACTCAAACTGATATTCTAGTTTTTATCCATGTGTTTATGAGCAAAGAATATAGTCATTGTGATAATTTTAATAAAGATCAAATAAATAACTAGGATGCATATTCCTTCTTTTTCTTAGCTCAAGAATCACCAATAATTTTAAGTGAATCACCAATAATTTTTTAAAAAATAGCTGCTATCAATTGACTCTTTTTACCTGCAATTCCTTGGAATATAATCTATCCAAATAAATTAATTTCTTTAAAATTTGTGATAACACAGAATACATAAAGAACACTTATAACTCACAATTTAACCAAAATATAATAGAATACGTTACCAAAGATGATAATAAAGACATCAGAAGCTGTTCAACATCATTACTCATTATGGGAATGCAAATTAAAACCATGTTGCAATACTACTTTTGCTCTCTGAAATAGCTATAATAAAGAGGACCAACAATAACAAGGATAGACAAGAATATGGAAAAATAAGAACCCTGATACAGTTTTAGTAGGAATGTAAAAATGAAAAACAGTTTGGTAATTTCTTAAAAAGTTAAACATACTTCTATATGACCCAGCAATTATTTCCTTATTTTAAACCTCCTGCTAGAGAGTAGATGTTGGGGGCCAACCCTTGAGTATTTATCATTACCTCTATATCCATTAAAGAATCTGGTGGCACTATAAATGCAAATCATTAGTGGTCACCCTATGATGGTCAAATAAACATGAGAAACTCTCTGTGCCCGACTCTGACTCTGTACATACTCTTCTTCAGGATCTAACCAAGAGATAAAGGATAAAAAAGTAAAGTTTTTTTTTTTTTAATTTAAAAAATGGAGGGGGAAAACATGGAATGATATCCAGGAATACTGGGTTAAAAGGAGCTTCTCTAGTCTTGAAATCACCATACTTTTATAGCATTGATTTTAAAGACTCATGCTTATTAGTCTGCTGAACTGTCTCTACCACATTAGTAATTTTTCCTCCTTAAAACTGTGTTGTCCTTAAGTGGTGGCTCGCAGCTGTAGTCTTAGCTATTTTGAGAGGCTGAGGCAGGAGGATTGCATAAACCCAAGAGTTCCAGACGAGGTTGGGCAACAAAATAAGACTGTGTCTCAAAATAAAAAGAAGATTGGGTTTAACTTTCTTTTACACTAGTAAAGCTTCGGTAATTGGTATATTAATTTATTAACTTTATAAAAGAATCCCTGAGTTTTAATATACTTGGGCTTGTACTGTCTTCTCTAGAATGAATCAGATTATACATCTTGTTAACTACAAACATAACTCTTGGACTGCAAACAAGTAATCAAAAATATTTATAGCTAATAAATATATATGTATTTTTAAGATTGATGACTTTATTTGTATATTTCAAACTCTTTACAACTATTCTGTAAGCAAGAAAATATACATGTAAAAGAATCAAGTTTGTCTAGCTAATATGTGCTGCATGATTACAGTTAATGTTTAAAACATTTTACAGAACACAGAAAGGAAAAACTATATTAATAATAGTTTTCTTTCAGTAAACAAGCCAGAGGTAATTTTGTCTTCTATTTTTGAATTTCTATAGTTATCATGTATTCTTTAATTTTGAGAAAATTACACATAATTTTAAAAACCAGATATATAAAGCTGGGCATGGTGGCACATGCTTGTAATCCCAGCAATTGGGAGGCTGAAACCAGAGGATACAGGTTCACAGCCAGCCTCAGCTACATAGTGAGGACCTCTGCAACTTAGTGAGACCCTGTTTCAAAATATAGAGTGAAAAATAGGACTGGGGGTGTAGCTCAGAGGTAGAATGCCCCTGGGTTCAATCCCCAGTACTGCAAAACAAACAAACAAACAAACACCCCCCCACAGGTATCTATATGTAGAAGAATAAAATTAGACATCTATCTCTCACCCAAAGCAAGAGTTAACTCAAAATAGACTGAAGACCTAGAAATTAGACCAGAAACCTTACAATTACTAGAAGAAAACATAGAACTGGCTTTCCAATATGTAGGCATTGGTCGAGGCTTCCTCATTAAGACCCCCCCAGGGTTCAGGAAGTAAAACCAAAAATCAATAAATGAGATGACATCAAATTAAAAAACTTCTGTGCAGCAAAGGAAACAATAAAGTATCTGAAGGAAGCGCCTACAGTTTTAGAAAATTTTTTGCCAGCTATTACTCTGATAGAGGACTAATATCTAGAATATATAAAGAACTCAAAAAACTTAACACTCAAAAAATAACCCAATCGGAAAATGGGCAATTGAACTGAATAGACACTTCTCAAACGAAGAAATACAAATGGTCAAAAAGCATATGAAAAAAATGTTCATATCATTAGCAATCAGAGAAATGCAAATCAAAAGTACACCGAGATTCTGTCAAACTCTATTGAGAATGATAATCATCAAGAATATAAATAATAATAAATACTGGAAACAGGAACTCTTATAATCTGTTGACAGGAATGTAACTTAGTGCAGCCATTGTGGAGATCAGTATAGAGGTTCCTCAAAAGACTGCAACAAAGCCACAATATAACCCCGCTATACCACCACCAGCTATACCAGCCTAGAATCTTCCAAAAAGAATTGTCAGAATATTAGAGTGATTCATTCATATCTATGTTTATAGCAGCACAATTTACAATAGCCAAATTGTAAAACCAACCTAGGTGTCCATCAGCAGATGAGTGGTGGTGTACACACAATGGAATTTTACTTATATATACACAAAAACCCCAAAATTATGTCATTCTCAAGAAAATGGATAGAAGTAGAGAATATTATACTGAAATCAGCCATTCTCAAAAAGTCAAAGGTCATATGCTTGCTCTTATAAGTGGAATCTAGAGAGAAAATTTGAAAACAAAGGGTCTTCAGATAAATAGAGAGACCAGTAGAAAGGGATTGAGGAGGGAGGGTAGAAAGAAGAATTGATGAAGGAAACAATTCAAATAATATTACGTAAATATATGGAGATATGTCTGCCAATCTCACTGGGGAGGGCCGCGAGCAGGGTGAAACAAACCAAGTGCTGTGTGTATGTATGGTCTATCACTTTGAAGCTAACCAGGGTGTATAATTACAATGCATCAATCTAATGATAATGATAATGATAATAATAATAATAATAATAATAATAATAATAGTAATAACAAAAACAACAACAAAAAGAAGAGAGTTGTATATTTCTCTAGAAGCCAAATTAACACATGGAAAATTTTCATTTTTTTTAACAAGTGGCTTTTTATTTCTATTCAACTATTTAAATTCATATAAACTTCTTTTAGCCACTCAAAGCTGTAAGAATTGCAAAAATGTATACCCCATAGATTTCTGTAGCTGCTAAAATCCCACCAATGGCATTCTGGACATGGGACTGTTTAGCCCACCCTGCTGTACTTTTGATTGTGTGTGTACTTGTTAACCAAGGCAAGCCTTTGGCATTTCTTAGAACTATTTGAAAAATTGAAGCAGCTTATTAAGAAAATGAGTTTATGCATTTCTATTCTGTGTAAATAACAAGAGATTTGCTGCAGGCGTCAAGCCTCAAAAGTGTTATGGTGACCCTTCTCTAAACAAGACATAATTTGGCCTTCAACAGTATGTAACTTAGGATCAACTCCAACTTCACAATTCATTTCCTTTTATGTCTGTTTTTAGTGTGTTGTTTTTCTAACTGAGACTTCATATTTTGATTTTATTTAAAATCAAAGAATGTATTACAAAGGCTGAGCTGTTCCAAAGCTGAAATAATTTTTATAGCCTATATTATGGCTTATCCACTAGTTTTCAACTATGCACTTGGTTTTCTACAATAACAGAAAAATTGCCAACACTGTAAATTGAAATAAAGTATCGAAATTATAAGTCCCCATTTAAATCATGTGAACGTTGTTGAGAATTTTGCAAATAAAACAAAATGTAGTTTGGGGGGTTTTTTTGTTTGCTTGCTTTTTTTTTTTTTTTTTTTTTTTTTTTTTTTTTTTTTTTTTTTTTTTTTTTTTTTTTTTTTTTTTTTTTTTTTTTTTTTTTGGCAGTACTGGCGATTGAACCCAGGGTCATTCTACCTTTGAGCTATACCCTCAGTCCTATTTTTTATTCTTTGTTTTGAAACAGGGTCTTACTAAGTTGTAGAGGGCCTCACTAAGCAGCTGAGGCTGGCCTCGAACCTGTGATCCTCCTGTCTCAGCCTTCCCAAGTACGGGGATTACAAGCATGGGCCACCATGCCCTGCTAATATATAGTTTCTAATTTAAACTTTATATTATTATATATGATTATACAAACACTAGGATAGTTTTATGTTGTCCTAATCTATTATTTTTACATACATATAATTGTATTAGTAATTCTCAAAAAGTTTTAAGAAATTACCTTCAGGAAATATGCCTGACTTCAATGCATGATATTAAGCTGTTAAGAAGATTTTTCTTTTTACTTTTCTGAGCAGTAATCTCACTCAGTTGTAGATAACTACATGTGTGAAATGCAGTCACAAATATGACATTGTAATTAGAAAGTCACATTTTATTCAGACCCATGATATATTCTGAATTAAGACTAGCATGTAATATGATGAATTTCACTAGATTTTTAGCCTTTTTCATATTAAGAAAAACTAAGTCATAGTTTAATATTTCTGAGTACTTTTAATGTCATTTAAAATGTGTAGATTTAGACCGGGTGTGGTGGCACATGCTTGTAATCCCAGCATTTGGGAGGCTGAGACCGGAGGATCCGGGTTCGAGGCCAGCCTCAGCTACCTAGTGAGGCATTCCGCAACTTAGTGAGACCCTGTTTCAAAATAAAGAATAAAAAATAGAGCTGGGGATATGGCTTGGAGATAGAATGCCCCTGAGTTCAATCCCCAGTACCGCAAAAAAATAAAATAAAATAAAATGTGTAGATTTATATCGTATTTTATTTCTAAGTTTCTTCAAATGATGCCACTTTTATAGATGATAAGTTAATTGCAATTCTAAAGTCCTTGCAAAAGAGGAATAGAAATGTTGTTATATCATTACTTTCTTCAGTAAGATTCACATTTGCCTCCAACTTTTTATATTTGTATTATAATTAAATATCCTACATTTTTACTATTTATTCATTAAGCATTGATTAATCTCATAAGTTTCTGACACTATCCAGGAGTTTTTGTATAGACAGCAAATAGAACAGCAGAAGTACCTCCATTTCCAGTAGTAATAGTATTTCTTTATTTTCTCCAAAATAAAAAATACAGGTAATTGTAGAAATCCAAAACTTTAGAAGAAATGAGAGTGAATGTAAGTAATAAATTTAAGGCCGTATTTTTTAAAAAATCTAATATATAAGTAGTCTTGTGACTTCTATAAGCCAGGATTAAACTAATTCTCTTAAAACCTATCTCCTACCTAATTATATGCCAATAAATAAATCAAAGTAAAATTAAAGTTGAGTTTGTAACATTCTCATTTAATAATCTCATACTCCCTGCAATGTTTTTGGCTCAACTCTATTTAGATATCTTCCAGCCTATTAAACTCAATATGTCCCAAGCAGAATCATTCTTTCTCCCAAATAACTTCTCTTGTGTTGCTTCTTCCTATCTTTTTTTTTTTTTTTTTTGGTACTGCGCATTGAACCCAGAGGCATTCTACCTCCGAGCTACTACATCCCCAGCCCTACCCTATTTTTAGTCTTTATTTTGAAACACGGTCTCACTAAGTTGCAGAGGATCTCACTTAAGTAGATGAGGCTGGCCGCCTCCCACCAACCCAATTATTATCACTTGTTCTATAGCATCAACACTGCCCCCACCCCCTCTCCTCCCCAAAAAATCTAGTTTTCCTGTATCACTACATGGTTTTTTTGAGATCCAAATTTGGCCATATCATTTCCCTTTTCTTCTGGGTACTTTCTTGGATACTTAGAATTAAGACCACTGCCTGACGAAGTTTATAAGTTCCTTCCTGGTTACTTCCTAACCTACCCCTCTATCCTCATTTATTCCTTATTATGCCCTGTACAAATTGGGTCAAATTGGACCTCTTTCTTCAAGCCCAGTTTACCAAGTTCTCTCTTACTTCAAATAGACTCTTCTCTGCCTGGATCACAAGTACTCCACACTCAAGTTTTCCTTCTAGCTTCTAACTCCCTAATCTTTCACCTTTGGCAAGTGGAATGTCTGCTCATCTTTCAAATCTTATATTTAAAATTATTTCAAGGAAGCCCTATCCTATCTCCCATCTGCACATAAACACAGACCCATCTAGGGTAGATTTCCCTTTCATAATATTCAGAACATGAGAACGTTTATTTCATATCTGTGTACTCTGGTAGGGACCATTTCTCTGAGTCCTTTTACAAGGCTTTTCACATGATAGAGGCACATACACTTTGTTGAACACAAATGAATGCATCTGAGACCTAGAATGAAAACTTTCAGAGTGATTTCCAGCAAATTAAAAAGAAATTAAGTACGTTAATCCTCATGAAGTGCTCCTTAAGAATGTATTTTAATCTGTTTGCTGTAACTTATAGATTGAGTATTAAATAAATTTCAAGTAGGCAAGTTCATTGCAAAGTTCATATATGTATGTTGTGAACTTGAGGGGAAAATGCTTTCAGAACCCATTATTAGTAATTTTATGATTTGTATTTTAGTTGTAAATGTTGTGGCATGGTATAAATAGCTGAGAAAAGCAGTCTCTGCAAATGGAATGGTTAAGAGTGGAAAGAAAAAAATCAAAATCTGATTTTTCAAAATAACTACTGATATTAATAAAAGCCAAATGGATTTCTTGCAAATCCGGTAAATAAAGATGGGTTTTGAAGCTTAGACTTTATATCTCCTTTGATTCATGAGCTAATTTTCAAAGCCGAGTTATAAGCTTTAGTTTATATTGTACCTGAGGCGCAGGCAGACTCATACAATAGCTGTACCTCAAGTGTCACTATAATATAGTAAATGTAATAAAATTACATTTAAATAACGTAAAAAACCTAATTTAAACAGGGGGAAATGAAATTTAAAGTTGAAGTTAATGCCTTTTCGACTCCTGGTGTTGTCCTTTCCTGCTGCACCCACAGTGGCGCCGCCAGCCTTTCATGTGAATATTTGGCAGTACAGCTATGGAGAAATACAGAATTATTTGGCCACTCCACTTTCCAGATAAGAAATTGTCATTTGACAAGCAGCCTTAAACAGGGCTGCATGCATAATTTGTGAGGCAGAACTTGGCATTAATTGTCACCAACCCGTAAATTCCTACCTTTTTTAAAAATTGCCTTTTTATGTTTTTGAGATGAGTTTATGAAGTTAGAATTTTATTTTATAGCATACAGATTGGCTTGTTAAGCTTCATTCAGAAGCAGAACACGATACAATTTTGTAAGCTGAGAAAGAATTGGGGTGCAACATTTTGATGAGTATTTACTAAAAAATTAGAAAACTACAGTGAAATTTTTAATATACAAATTTCCTGGCTTAGCATTCTCAACAAGGATTTTAATGATGGCACTGTGCTTTCTTTTAAGTTTATGTGGTTCAGTTTCCTCCTCTCTAAAGTGAAAATAATAATTTAATTTTCCCAATGGAACTGGTGTGAGAAAGAAATGTTTCTAAGGAAGCCGGGTGTGGTAGTGTACACTTGTAATACCAGTACTTGGAAGGCTGAGACAGGAGAATCGCAGGTTCACAGCCTCAGCAACTTGTGAGGCCTGCCACAACTTACTGAGATCCTGTTTCAAAATAAATAATAAAAAAAAAACTGGGCTAGGGGGTAGAGCTCAGAGGTCGAATGCCCCTTTCAATCCCCAGAACAGCAAAAAAAGGAAAAACAAAAAGCAGTATCTAAGGGATCTAGAACAATATCCAGTTTTTGAAAAACTATATGTGTGTGTGTTTGCTACTATATTGATGTTATTTAAAATATATGTAAGAAATGTATAAAAATGAATTGCCTTATGTTGATAGAAGACCTAAAATAAAAAGTAAAGTATGGCTTATATTCGTGTATAAGAATTGCTTTATTTAAGAAAACTAAAATGAATGAAATCTTGCATTTATTTTAAGCTGAGAATCCTAACATGTTTTATTTCCATACATGACAGCTTTTACTTCACTATTATATTTAAATGTAATTAGGTAAAAGTATAAAGTACAACTTTACCTTTCTCCCTTTCCCTCATCCCAATACATAGTTCCTAATAAGAACAATTTTTTTTCCTACAAAATGAATGAGTTTTGGTGGCACAAATGCTGGGAGCTCTATGTATCTGATGCTTGGGTGGGTCATTCTGTGAACCTAAGCCATGGGCGCTGAAAGCAGATGTGCCTTCAGCCGTCATTTATTACCACTCTCCATCTCTTGGAACAGGATCTTGAGCACTCTCTAATTCTCCAGGTCAGAATGCAGCTTTAGTCCTGTTTTGCCAGTGACATAAGGTATCCCCTTCAGCAACTTAGGTTTAATTGGTTATAACCCTTAACTCACACACACCTCTCTCTGCTTTCAAACTTGTTATATGCTTTCCAGATTGCTATGTATATATGTATATGTATATACATGTGTGCATATTACATATATATGTATAAAAATACCCTCATTCCATTAAGTCTGATATAAGTAAATCCAGATAAGCCATTATTACTAGTTCTTCATGTAATCTTTAACTTACAAATAAATCCATATACATGTCATTATTATTCTATTAGGGAGATGTTCTTCTAGAATAAAACCACATGCATATACAACATCCAGGTATGTTGTTTATATTAAATTACAAATTAACGTGAAATAAAATTTATAAGAAATTATTCTACCTGATTCCAGAAATATTAGATTTTTTTAGCTAATTGCACATGCTCAGATTTTCCAATGAATTATTCATTTGCAAATATCAGTAAGCTTTGTAAGCAAATACTGGTTTTGAAACTCAGGGCCATTGGGTTGAATATGACAGCAGGTTTTTGAAACACTGAACTAAAAACCTATGTCCTTCCTTCGTGCATACTTATGTTTAAAAAGTTCAAGTAGGCTTGCCTTACTCAGGGAACCTCTAAGATACCTGACCGGGAAGATTGTTCTTCAGACACATCTGAAAGCTGCAGTTGTGTTGGAGACAGAATCAGAAAGTGATGAACTTAATCAGATTTGATGTATTTTATTATAATTTTCCTGGATTTTAAAGTAAAATATATAGCTTGGGGAAGAAGTATAAAATTTGCTGAAATATGAGTATAGAGTTTCTCCTGTTCCTGTTCAAGCAGCATTGTGGTATATTTTAGAAATTTTTTTATTAATCTCTAAAATGACAGGTGTCAAGGGTCTTTTGTGATGCACGTTCAGGAGAGTTCTGGGCAAGAGGTCATATTTCTGTGATGTGCTAGTCAGTAGCCCTGTCTCCTGTGGTATTTGCCTTGTTTGAAGTATTTCCAAAGCAAAATATTTTCTGTAATGCACATCAGTTAAATAATGTGTTTAGGAACAGCTTCACATAGAATAAAAAGCTATGAGAATTCTTTAGGATTAAAAAAAAAACTACTGCTTCTTTTAAACACAATGAAACCTTTCAAAGTATATAGAAGATGTGTAGTTTAAGGGAATATATATTCAGGAATCATATTAGATAATTACAATATACATTTATGACCTTTAAAACCTGAAGTCTCAGTTCACTTAAAATACAAGTTGGTATTTTACCCCCTTGGTTAGATTTATTTTTTATTTATTTTTAGGGTGGAGGCTATTATAAATGGAATTGTATTCTGGATTTCTTTTCCAGTGGATTCATGATTTGTGTATAGAGACACTAATGATTTTTGTTCTGGGATTCCACCTAACTCCAGTTATAATGCCAATCATCAACAAACAATAATAAGTGATTATGAAGTGGTGAAGAAATAGGAACTCTTATACACTGTTGGTGGATTATGAATTACTAGACCTCCTATGGAGATCAGTGTTCAGGTTTCTCCGAAGACTGGGAATGGAACCACCATATAACCCAGCTATACCACTCCTCACTATATTTCCAAAGGAATTGAAGCTAAAATATTATGTGATACATGCATATACATGTTTATAGCAGCACAATTCACAATAGCCAAATTATAGGACCAGCCTAAGTGTCCATCAACAGATAACAAAACTGGTATACTCACACAATGTGATTTTACTTAGCCACAAAGAAGAACAAAATTATGTCATTTGTAGGAAAAATGATGAAACTAGAGAATATTGTGCTAAATAAGATTAGCCAGTCTCAGAAAGTGAAGAGTTATATCTTTTTTTTTTTCTCACATATGTGAAAGTTGGAGAGAAATTGGGAATCAAAAGAGACTTTAGACAAATGAGGAGATATTCCAGTAAAATAGTAGAAGAGGATTAAGAGAGGGAAGAGGGGGTGGGGGAAGTTTGAAAAAGGTAACAGTTCAAATAATGCTATGTGCAGATATGAAATTATTAACATTAATTTCAAGAACATGTATGGGGAGAGAGATGAGCCATAGTGGGATCTGAAGGAAAGCACCAACTGTTGTGTGCGTGTACGTGTCAATCACTCTGAACCTCATTATGATGTATAATTATAATGCAACAATAAAAGTACAAATAAATAAAAGTACAAATAAATAAAATGCAAGTTGGGCTATTCATTGTTTTTAAAGACAAATATCTCATATAAAGATTTTTAAATGAGAAAATTTTACTCTTAAAACACAATGTTAAGCTGGGCGTGGTGGAGCATGCTTGTAAATCCCAGTACTTGGCAGGCTGAAACAGGACAGCATATTTGAATCTAGTCTCAGCAACTTAGGGAGGCTTTCAGTAACTTGGTAAGACCCTGTTTCCAAATAAAAAAATAAAATAAGACTGGGAGTATAGCTCAGATGTAGAATGCCTCTGAATTCACTTCCCACCACCACAAAACAAAACAAAACAAACAACCCACAGTATTTTTAATGATTTAATAATGTCTGATAAAATGTTTTAAAAATTGTTTTGTTATTACAACCTAATATTTTATTTTTCTACTTATAATAGTTGATATTAAACAAAGAACAACATTAATTGCCACAAATTACCTATTTTTCCAGCAGAACCGGGGAAGCACTTTTATGCTTGCTCTTTCAGATAATACCATGCTACCAGGTATCAGACTTTTGAAATGATGTCTTGACATATGTATATTTTTATGAAATTCTAGACATAGAAACTTGGTAGGTTAGAAAGCAAATATATTTGGTTTTACAGTGAACAGATTTAGGTTTGAATTTCTCTTTAACCATCATCATCTGTTGACCTTGAGCTAGTAACTTTAGTCTCTCTAGTCCTCAAATTATTATTTGACAAAATGAGCACAATACTGTACTCATGAGAATGGAGGAATAAAACAAGTATAAAATGTCTGATATTTCCTGAGGCAAACACACAATCTTTCAATGGCTGTACCTTGTTCTTGTCCCTATCCCAAAGAATTCTCTCCCTCTCAATACATATGGTATTTATTTATATTGTTATAATATGATAATTGATTCATGATTTACAATACATTTAAATATAATTGTTAACATTCTGCTCTACATATTTCTTTCACAAACTAAAATCTATATTCTTTAATATTTTTAACTAACTCCTCCTTCACATAATCATTCATTTCATTTATTCAGAATATTAGCCAAATAGATATGATATTTACTGTCTTTAAGCTTAAAACTCATTAAAGAAGAGAGCATGTCATGTACCTTCCACAGTATCTTGCTTGCTGTAGTTGCTTAATACATGAAGGTGAATAGTAGGTAATTACAAGTGGTAATAAGTACTCCAGCAAAAATAATGAGTTATGAGAAAGGAATGCAGAGGACATCTATTTCAGATTGAGAAAATGACACTTAGCTAAGATGGAAAGGTGGCTGAGAGCCCAGGAGGAGCAACATGGTAGCCTGAGGGGTGTGTTTGGAGACAACCGAGAGTTCCATTTGGATGTGAGGTACTTGTGTAAAATGCCAGTTGCAACATTTCACAGGCAGTTTATTCTGTAAGTTGTGATCAAAAGATGGTCCTCAGAGGCTAATCTTAAATTTCTGGAGAGGATTTTCTACTTCTGCTTAGATAAATGTTCAATCCTAATTTTGGCTTTATATACCAATTGGCTTTTATTAATACCAGTTTTGGTATTGATTTGTGTTGTTATAATGTGATAATTGATTCTTTCATGATTATATATACATTTAAATGTAATTCTGCTCTACATATTTCTTTCATAAACTAAAATCTATATTCTTTAATATTTTTTAAAGTTTCTAACTCTATAGTAACTTCTCTCATCTCTGCTTTCTCCCCTGTCTTCTTCTCTCTCTCCCTCTCTTATTGTTGCCAAGGTAGCCTGGGGCTCCTGTGCTCAAGTAATCCTCCTGCTTCAGCCTCTTAAGCAGCTGGAAGTACAGTCCTGGACCACCACTTCTTCTTTGTGTGTGTGTGTGTGTGTGTGTGTGTGTGTGTGTGTGTGTGTGTGTTACTGGGGATGAACTCAGGGGCATTCTACATTCTACCTCTGAGCTATACCCTCAGCCCTGGGGTATAGAATAATAATAGAATAATAAGTTATTCTTTATTTTGAAGCAGAGTGTCACTAAGTTGCAGAGGGCCTAACTAAGTAGCTGAGGCTGGTCATGAACCTGCAATCCTCCTGTCTCAGCCTCCCACGTACTGAGATGTTCTTCTTGATAGATTAAAGATTTTTTTTTCCCAATTGATCCTTTATAAAAATAAAAGTCTAAGTAAAATATTGTGCTCTTTGAAAGACTTAAGTACAAATCATCCTGGAGAAGACTGTCTTGGTGTTGATTTTTGGTATTTTCCATAAATATGCAGTAACCACAGGTACATTTTTAATGCCTTATTCCTATAGTTACACATAGGTCAGATCATTTTGGCATTTCCTGGCAGTGAGTCATTGTGATATGTTTCATATTTTCCATTTTTCCTTAAAGATAATAGTAATGGTTTCTCAATTGAACATATTCCTTCAAACATTACCCTACAAGCCTCTTCAGATCAATAATGAGCCACTAATTCAAACAAGTGACATCCTGTATTAGCTAACTAAAAATAAATTATTGGCAGTGCAACCAGATAAATTTAAATCAAAGGACTTAATTTTCATCTGGATATACTATGTTCCTGACTCTAGGATGTTTGTTATTTCTGTGATGGAAAATAAATCATGTTGGTTTTCTTCAAAAAGAACATGAGTATAACTCATGATATTTTTTGGGAGATGTGAAAATTGGTCGGCATATTCTACTCCAGTGACTTCTGTTTGAAAGTTAAACTGACTTTCAAATTTGTAATAGAGTCCCCAAGTTAAATCTATATCTAGTTATCTAAATAAAGCCTGCTTTCTAGTCTTTTGCAGTGAAGGTGTTCCACCTGACTTAAAATTCTGAAACTTCTGAAAACTGTAGTTGATAGCAGCATTATGTGTCAGGGTATTGTCTAAGTCCTTTGCAATGTGCATTATTTTTTTTAGGTAAATATAGAGAGCTTTTAAATGTCATCCTTGATTCCTTTGGCATTCATTCTTGGTTTTTTACTTTTTCATCATAGTGAGCAGTCAGGTTAGTTTTTCAGTGACTTTTTTTTAATGTGTGAAAAGCCTTTGCTTTCTTTGCAAGTTTAAATGACTTATGTTATCTGCCATCTCTAAACAATAGTCTTGAGCTAATTAATGGTGGTATATATCTGTAATCTCAGTGCTTGGGAGACTGAAACAGGAAGATTGCAGATATGATGCCAGCCTCAGCAACTTAGTGAGAATGAAAACATATAGCTCTTCACTTTCTGGGACTGGCTAATTTTACTTAGCATAATATGCCATCCATCCATTTTTCTGCAAACAACATAGTTTTGTTCTTCTTGGTTGAGTAAAATTCCATTGTGCATATATGCCATAGTTTTGTAATCCTTTCTTCTGTTGAAGGATACTTATGCTGATTCCATAGTTTGGCTATTGTGAATTGTGCTGCTATAAACATGGATATGCAATTATCCCTCTAATAATTTAATTTAAACTCCTTTGGGAAGATCTCCAAGCATAGTATAGCTTTGTTGTCTGATGATTCCATTCCTAGACTTTTGAGGAGCCTCTGCACTGATCTCCATAGCAGCTGTACAAATTTAAGTTGCTCGTTTCTTACTCAACCCTTCCTCATACATCAACAAGGGATGAGGCTTGTTCTTGCTTTCTTTGGCAGCCATTGTCCTTGATTCTCTTTCTGACTAATGATTCTGGCTTTTTTTTTTTTTTTTTTGTCTTTTTGTGGGAATCTCTTTCCTTATCTGTCTTCAATGTTGATGTTTCTCTAAAACTGCTTCCTTATCCTGCTATTTTTCTCCTTCCCTCATGTATCTCTGGGTACCTTTGTTATAATTCTCACCTTACTTTGACCTTTCCCTGGCCCAGGTTTGCCAAAATACTCCTGAGAAATTCTAAGCTTCATAAGCCTCAAATTGAATTCATAAAAAAGCACCCTACCCGATGTTTGTTTTCCTCTTCCTAGTTTTTTTGGGCTAGATTTATGGCAAACACACCCACCCAGATAACCAAGCCAATTCTTGCTCATCCTTCCTCTCCATCGTTTGTTTACCCATCATAAACACTATTTTTTTTTTTGCCTGACTTATTTAGAATCATTTTCCAGTGTACAAACTGTGCATTGCATAAGTGTACCTTATTACCTACAGAGTGCAGATGTTATTTATTAGTGCTTTTCAGACACTGCTAGTAAACTGTCTTGTACTTTAAAAACTCTTATATTTGGGCATGTGGGCTGGATATGTAGCTCAGTAGTGCAGTGATTGCCTAGCATGCATAAGGCCCTGAGTTTGATCCCTAGCAAACTATCTCCCTTGCAAAAAACAAAAACAAAAACAAAACAAACAAACAAAAAACACATTTTGAGTTTTCAACAGAGTAAAGTATGTCTTCGAAGCATTTTTTGGACACAGGGCAAGGAACCACCATAAGGAGAAGCCATAGCCCTAGTCTCTTCTCTAGATCTAATGAAACTTGCCATAGAACTATTTAAGATACAAAGTGTCTCCTTGTCTTTCTCCTCAGTACTCATCTCTTCCTCACCCACAATTCACTTTCCACACTGCTTCAGAGCAGTGATCCATGTTAAATGAATCTTCTGCTACCTCTCTTAAAAGCTACATAACAGTTTTCCATAGTTTACTGTAAATTCATAACCCTTCCTCAAAGCCCATGATACCTGACATCTGCCCCTCTCCTGCCAGCAACCTTGAATTATATGTTACTATGATACTGGTGAAGTATTCTTCTGCATAAACCATGCTTTGCTCTGTACATGCTCGACTTTATGCCTAAAATGCCCAGGTCGATAATCCTTAGTCATTCTTTGTTCACCAAGATCCAAACCAGCTTTCCCTGAAATCTTTCATTCTCAATCTCATCTAACACACACAAAAAAGTTAGACTATTTCTTCTGATAATTTTCTAAACATATCTCGATCATTGCACTTGCCACTTTTATGGAAATTCTCTTCTTATCCATCTTTAACACAATAGAATGTGGGATGTTGGAGGAAGAAAAAGGAGGAGGGGTTAGTTGGAAGAGATTTCAAACTGGGGAAATAGGCTAATGCTAGATCAGAGAGAGCTTGGGATACCCTGTTACAGAGCCCTCGGTGTGGTCAAATCTGCACTTCTTAAAACATCAACCCTAAGTACTGTGAAAAGATGAGAAAACCGTGGTATTACCGTTCCACAGACTTTCATTGGAAATTTGGCTCTGATGCTTAGCAAACTTGTTATCTTGGATATTTGACCACAAACCTTTTCAACGTTAGTTTTCTTACCTGTCAAGTTGATAGTAACAGCATTTACCATAAGAATTGTGAGGTTATAAAAAAGATAAAGTATAAAAAATGTTTGCTTTGGGCTTAACATAATGCAGATTTTTCAATGCACATTTTTAAAAAATTACTACTTAAGTAAATTACCTCTGAGAATTTTGGTAAGGTATGTTTATCTAGATCACTAATGACTGATCTTATGGAAATTAGCATTTGATATATATTTTTTGATACTGGGAATGGAACTCAAGGGCATTCTACATCTGTACTACACTCCAGCCCTTTTTATTTTTTGTTTGGAAACAGGGTCTTGCTAAATCACTAAGGCTGCCTTGAACCTATGATTCTCCTGTCTCAGCATCCCATGTACTGGGATTACAGACATGTGTCACCATGCCTGACGATATTAGACATTTTGAAAGGCATAAATTATATCTGCTGTGCCATGGGATTTATGGCATTATTATATAATGGCCAAGATATGAAAACACCAAAATGCATATCAATGGTGCACTGATAAAAAATTTTAATGCATTTTTCATGTATCTATTAGTTATTTATTCAATTCAGCTGCCCATTTCTTGATTTTTTTAAGTGTAAAAATATTTTAAGTTCTTTGTATATTCTAGTTATTGGTCCTCTATCAGAGGGATAGCTGGCAAAGATCTTCTCCCATTTCGTAGCTTTCTCTTTAGACTCTTGATGGTTTCCTTTTATGAGCAGAAATTCCAGATAATGGAGGAGAAACCTCAGTGGAGCCAGGGAGGTGGTCTAAGGGAAGGGGAAAGGGAAGACTGAGGTTCATTAATGGAAATATTACAATCAACTACACACACACACACACACACACACACACACACACATATATGAATATCCTAATGTCAGTCTCGGTACTCTGTATTGGGAATAGGGGGAATAGAGAAGAGGAGCCATCAAGTACTGTGTGCATGTATGTCACTGCCAACATGATATACATTATGATCTGAGACTATAATACACCAGTAAAAGTGTATAAAAAGTTTTAATGCATATATATAGTGTGTATATTATACACACCATATATAGTTATAATTATATAATTATAATTATTTTATATTGTGTTTATATTATATTATATATTAATCAGCCTTAAAAATGAAAAAAAATCCTATCATTTCTACAGCATGGATGAAACTGAAGGGCATTATAATAAGTGAAAGAATTAGACAAAGAAAAATACTGCATGATCTCACTTAAGTGTGAAATCTAAAAAATTAAATAAATAAACTTAATGCATTGAGAAAAAATGAGCATTACCAGAGGCAGGAGGTAGAAAAAGTATGAAAAATAATACAAAATTGCAGATATGTAGAATAAATAAGTCTGGATATCTAAGGCACAATATGAGGTTTATAGTTATTATATACTGGAAAGAATATATTTTGGGGATCTTCACCACAAAACAAGAAAATAAAAAGTATAATGGTGGATATGTTAATTTGCATGATTATAGTAACTTTTACTATATACAAATATGACAAAGCCATTTGTACATCTTAAGTACAAATAATAAAAAGTAAAATAGGTATGAATTAACACCATTTTTTAAAAAATAAATATTTATTTCTTTAAAGTTTAACCATAATTTACCTTTAAAGTTTAACTACAATTTACCATTTTTTAAATTATTAACCTAAAATATTTACATGAAATATTTTTATAAAGTATTATAGAGCTATAATTTTCAAATTTAAATATCTAGATTATAATCTCAATTGTATTCCAAATCTATATATAAAAAGGCTTTATGAGTTTGTACTTAAAAAAAGTAAGCACTTTATTCTCTTGATTAAAATAAGATAATATGCTCATTTTATGAATATCATTTCTTTTCAATCTCACTTTTTCTCAAGTCTTCCATGTAAAAAGAAATTTTACTTACATACAAAAATCATATTTTGAAACAAACTGTAATGAGTATTCTTAAATTATATATATGTATATATATGTTTTAAAAAGCTTAACTCATAGCCTTGGTTTATATAACATTATATAAAATTATTATCTTAAAATATCTTCTCTTTCTTATTATTACAAAGATGAAAACTTCATAAGCAACTGAATTCTGTTCTTTAGTCCCAAATATATTGAGGAACAGACAGTAAGAGATATTTTTTTTTTAAAGGAAAGCAATACTGACAAGAGTAAAAGGCATTTAAATCAAAGGAAAATAAATCCAGAATAAAAGACTCAAGGTCAACTTTCCAACTTAAATTCAGACTAAATGTCTGAACATATCATGTGCCTTGCTCATCAGTAACATACGACTTAAGTAATTTGATACTAAAAAAGGAAATGCATTAGTAATGATGCAGTAACAAAATAAGTATGGTTATAAACTAGAATTAATATAGATAGCCTAATTACTTGTATTTTGACCTACTCTCTTTAACAACTATTGTAAGAATTTGCATTATCTTGAGTATGTGAATGGAATTATGCTGCTTTCATAAAACATCATCTGCCATGAATTTCCAGGCAGAAGAGTGGGGAAAAAATCTTGAGAGGCATTGTTTTCTTAACAGAAATGTAAACTATTTGAAAGGCAGTTACTCTAGTAGTGTTTTTTAAAAATCATATTTCACAGCATTTCCGATTGGTTACAATTGTTTAACTATGAATTCTTTCGCTTGACTTTGACTTTGTATGCATTTTTTCAGAAAAATTCCAGTAGCTTTCTACATTGCTTGATGACTCTTCAAGGTTTAAATACACTATTTGAAGTTTCTACTGCTTCATAAATAATTATGTCAAACTTAGTGGCTTAAAGGAACAGTGGTTTGTTTCTCATGATTCTAGTAGCTGAAAAGGGGTGGGAGGGTATTGGCTCAGAGTCTCCCTTGCTCCAGCTGATGTAAACTGGGGTCATTCCTGTGACTAGCTGGCTTCCTCTGGGGATAGGAATGGACTTGAATTTTCAAGAAAGCTGCCACCACACAGCTGACTTCTCAGTGCTCCTTTGTGGCTTCTGTTTACCAGGGCTGTCTCTACCTGCTCAGCTTCTAGCATGGAGCCTGGCCACCCAGAGAAGAGGCTGGGAGAGAAGTAGCTCAAAGCCACTAAAGTGGCTAAGTCACTAAGTCATCTTTGTCGCATTATTCTTTGTATATTAAAATATGAACCCTTGAAGACAGTGTGCAAGATACTCTCATTCCCATGCTACAAGTAGGAAATCCAAAAGAAAGGTTAAATCTACAAATCATTATAGAGTCAAAAGTAGATGCTCTATTTCTTCACTTGTGGTCCAATAATTTTTCCTTTGCATTTTACTTAACTCACATTATTCCCAATTATGTCTTTTAATATGAGTTCAATCTGAATAAACAGTTTTAAATTTTTCATCAATTATCCAAACTAGTTATTTAAAAATCCACTGATAGTAAGGTATGTTGGCACACTCCTTCTTCCCAGTAGTTGAGAGACTGAGACAGGAGGATGACAGATTTGAAAATAACCACAGCAACTTACTGAGACCCTCAGCAACCTAGTGGGTTCCTCTTTCAAAATAAGAAATAAAAAGGGCTTGGGGTATAGTTTGGAGGTAGAATGCCCCTGGGTTCAATCCCCAGTACCACAGTAAATAAGCAAATAAAAAATAAAAATCCATTGGTTAGGAACCTCCAATTCTATACTCCCAAATAACTCTTCATATCTTTGTAGCTCGTAGGCTTTGCTGTTATTGGCCTCATTTTAGTAGTTTAGCAATAAAAATCACATTTGTTTATTGATTGATTCAACAAATACTCATTGAGCTCCTGCAATTGTGAGGTGCTGTAGTCAGGCCTTTGGATCCAAATAGGAATGAAAAAAGATTCATGGCTCTCAAGGAACCCACAAGGTAACATCTTCAGTATTTAAGATAGGTTTGTCTAGTCAGATTTATCTATTTTAAATCTTTGTAGTCCATTACTTAACAACTTGCTGTGGTCTGGAGTTTATTAAACCACTTAAAATGTTAATTGCTCAATAGTTAGCCCAACTGGAATGTCATCGCTAAGCTTCTGTATTTTAAGGTAAATGCACATTTGTCTTTTTTTTAGTTGTCTGGTACAATGCATATGTGTAAAGCTTTTTCAGATATCAAATATAGAGTCTTGGGAAAGTTGCATAGTATTTCTTGGCTTCAGGTTTCTCATATTTGTTTAAGTGAGAAATTCAGACTAAATAATTTTTGTATGCTATGAAAAGTACCAGTCACCTACATTAATTGTTACACATTATTTCCTCCTGCCTTGCTCATCCTTTGTTTTCATAAATGAAAGTATAATATTGACCTTCTACATATGAAGTAGCTAAGATGTCAGGAAAAACTGTATCAAGGATACCAGAAAGTGGCTTTGTTAGAGTACTAGAATCTTGATGGGAAGAGAATGGGGGAGGGGGATGGTGGGAACTTGTGAATTACATTTTACCCTGGAGATATTAATGTCTTCATTCTCCTGAATCCTCACCAACTCTTTTTTTCTTGAGACTGGCTTTCATAATTATTGATGGACAAGTATATTCTGACTAAAGTTGTGTTGGGTGTGGTGAGGAAAAGAAGGAGAGAAAATGAACACTCTTTTCTAGCCCTTCATTTTTATTAAAGGTCTAATGGCCTTCCTGCTGTTTCATCAATTCTCTGCAAATTGTGAAATAGAGCATACCTTTTTGAGTTTTAAAACTAATGTACAGTTCAGCTTGAATTTACCTTAAAGAAAAAAAAAGTGTTAGATTTATCTGCTTTGAATATCTCTAAATTTTCAATTTTTGTTTCCATAGTATATTCATATTTGACTTCTCCTGGTAACAGTTTTCTTGGGTTGATCACAATGCAAGTTTTCTCTGTCAGAGTTTTCTTTTAAATGTGCAGATCATCCCTTAAACATTGCCAGCACTTATTCCCGGCATATTTATCATTATATTTGGCCATGATTGTTTTCTATTTATGTTATTCTGAGGTGAAATCCTCTTTATTTCTGTATTTTAATTTTTTAGCAGAAAATAAAGACTACTCTTCATCTCTCTGTGCTTTTATAGCTTTTTTGCTATAATTTGCTTAACTTTGATTCATATCATTTCTTTGGAATTGTAGTTTTGGTTTAGCCATTTACTTAGAATTTTTTCTAATCTTTAAACTTCTCCTGGCTTTGCTATTACTACTCTTCTCTCCTCTCCTCTCCTCTCCCCTCCCCTCCCCTCCCCTCCCCTCCCTTCCCCTCTCTCCTCTCTCATCTTTCCTCTCTCCTCTCTGTCTATCTCATCTGTCTTCCTCCCCTTCCCTCATCCCTTTTTTGTTACTCAGAGGTTGCTGGGCACCTATATTCAGCATATTTTTTTACAACATACTCTGAGCTAATATTTTACTTTTGAGTTGAAATTAGACATATGCATTCTAAGTGAATTATCATAGCTTTTTCTGTAACATAAAAGTGGTTGCCAAATACTTCTAAAATGTACTGCTTGATGTGCTGATTGAGGGATTTCCAGTAGATGCCTTGGGAATTGAGATTAACTATATTCCCTAAGTTTTGTGCTCTAAAGTATTAGAATATGTTTATGTATTGGTTGTTTTATGTAATTGGTATAAGAATGAGTCCATGCATCTAATTATAACTTGCAAGTAGTTCATTGAAGATGCAATATATGCATTGTTGTTAATATAATTATCTACAAAGTTAGTGACTTGCAGGTGTAGAAATTTCATAAGAAAACAACTGAGAAAGCCGGGCATGGTGGCGCAGGCTTGTAATCCCAGCATTCGGGAGGCTGAGTCCGGAGGATCCGGGTTCGTGGCCAGCCTCAGCTACCTAGTGAGGCTCTCCGCAACTTAGTGAGACTTGGTTTCAAAATAAAGAATAAAAAATAGGGCTAAGGGTATAGCTCTGAGGTAGAATGCCCCTGAGTTCAACCCTCAGTACCGCAAAAAAAAAAAAGAAGAAGAAAACTGAGAAAGCCAGTTTTGATGTCTAGAACAGTGCTTCCTAATAGAACTTTCTGTGATAATGTCAATGCTGTTTATGGTGTTGTCTAACATAGTTGCCATAAGGGATGTGTAGCTTCTGAACCCTTGAATTGTGTCCAGTACCACTTTGGACACTTTTAATGTGTTTAATTTTAAGGTATTCAAAGTTAAATAGACACATGTGGCTAAGGGCTGCCATATTGGATGAAGACAATTTAAAAAATGTATTTTATTATAAGTAATATAATACTGAAAATCACAACACATGATTTTGCTCATTTATTCTTATTTGTTTTATGGAAATTTTTACTTAATTTACATTTTAATAAACATGGAGTGAAAATAGCATGTAGGCATACTTAATACAATCACCTGTGTTGGCATAGAGAAGTTTGTTGGTTTCTGGGGTTATTCCCTCCTTTAATCTCTTTTATGGCTCTCCCAAGAGCCTCCTTACTTCTGTGAACAGGGAGTCTAGGTGAGACCAAACAAAAATAAAACAGTGTTTATACTGCATATGTAGTTACAACAGAATTGTCTTTATATTAAGAGAAAGAAGAGAGAACAAGTATATGATAGATCTGCTGTTTGAAACTAAATGACTAAGAAACAATTTAGTTTCTATTTGGCTGTATTTTTTTAATCAATAAGAATCATCTTTGGACTGAAAAATAATAAACAAATACCATTAAGAAGGAACCAGAATCATCACTAGAGAAAAGATCATTAAAAAGCAGCTCCTTGCTAACAAATGTACAATTCAATTCCCTTTTAAGTTGATAACATCTTTAAATGAAATTTATGAACTGCTATCTGGAATTTTTTAGTAAATCTGGAGAGTGTAAATGCTGCCCAAAGAGTTGTCCAAAGGGTGGATACTAAGACCCCCCAAGAGGAAAGGGGAAATGGGGAGGAGATAGAGAAAAAAAGACACAGAAAAAAATAGATGAGAGTGATCAAAACTGTGCAATTATGACTGCAACAAAAAAGGAAGACATGCTCTCTGGAATCAATAATTAACTTAATGAGGAAAACTTTTCCAACTAATCACTTCTTTTAATTTTCAAGTTTTATTGGTACATTGTAGTTATACATCATAGTGAAATTCAAAGTGATAAATTCATATATGCACACAAGATCTGTTGATAGATTTCCCTCCACAGGGATCTTCCCCTCTATCCCATTACATACTAGTGTGATTGGTAGTGATACATTCATGTACAAACAAAACATTATTTGTTCTGTTTCCTTCCTATAGCCTCATTTTTCCCTTCCCAACCCCCTTCGATAATTCTACTGTTCTCTCTCCTCTTTTATTTGAAGTCCCTTTCTTTTTCTATTTTCTCTCTAGCTTCCACATATGAGAGAAAACATATGGCCCTTGATTTTCTGAGTCTGGCTGATCTCACGTAGCATTATCTTTTCTAGTTCCACTCATTTTCCTGAAAAGACATAATTTTGTTTTTCTTTATGGCTGAGTAAAATTCCACATTTTCTTCATCCATTTGTCTGCTGATGGACACCTAAGTTTGTACCATAACTTTTCCATTATGGATTATGCTGCTGTATCATGGATGTGTGTGTCACTGTAGTGTGCCGATTTTAATTCTTTTGAAAAGATACTGAAGAGTGGTATAGCTGGGTCATATATGGTTTCATTTCTAATTTTTGAGGAAACTCCATATTGTTCTCCCTAGTAGTTGTACTAATTTATGTTCCCACTAATAGTTCGTAAGAATTCCTTTTCCCCCACATCTTCACCAGCATTTATTACTGTATATACTCTTGTTGATTGCCATTCTAACTACACTTTTTGATAAAATAAAAAAGTTAAGTATTGTAGATGTCTTATATGTAGAGCATTTGGTAATCAACGATAGATGAGGAACTGATGCCAAAGAATGCTGATTACCTGAAAAGTAGGGTCTGTGTGTATAATAAAAAGCTCTGTCTTTAGCCCCATTTTTTTATCTATGTCTTAGATTAGTGATTAGCAACCTCTTTCCACAAGAGCTGATCCAAAAAGAAATTTAAAATATACATGGTGTTTGTGTTGGAGGGGGGGGGTCCATGGTCTAAAAGAGGAACTGAAGCTTCTCTATTCTCAGAAACATAAATTTACCTCTCTGTTTCTCTATTTCTATTCTGTTTTTATCTTTCAAGTGAATTAATTTCCCTTGGATTTCCAGTGATTTTCTGTTCATAATTTCTGCATTCTCATGATCTCATTATGGCTGTCACAGTCTTGATTGCATATGACCTTTCAACTCAAGTGCCTTCTTCTAACTGAAATGTCTATCAGTGAATCCACAAGGGTACCCTACAAAATTGGGATTGCATATATACATTCGTAAAGGTTACTTTTTATCGAGGTGTTATTAACATAAATAAAATTTACCTTTTTTGCCTTTTTTCTGCTTTTCTTGTTTTTGAAAAATGCATTTAGTCTTGTAATCACAACCCCAGCCAATTTACAAAACAGTTCTCTTGCCCTATTTATGCTTCTTTGTAGTCAGCCCCTCTCCCACCCCAAGTTACACACTGTTTCAAAACCTGTTTGTTTTCTTATACTATGGTTGTAGTCATGAGTGTTAACCTTCTTATACCACTTTTTGTTTGTTTGTTTTCAGTAGTCATCTTCCATGCTTAAACCATGAGACTTAATTTTTCTTAACTTTTTCTGTGTCCCCAAAATTTCTATAGTTAACACATGTTATTTTTAAAAATCAAGACTTTCCCCATCTATCACAGTCTATCGAGTCTATCTTAAAAGATAGTAGAGATCAGGCTGGGGAGATAGGTCAGTGGTAGAGAGCTTGCCTGCATGTGCAAGACCCTGGATTCAAGTCCAAGCACTGTGAAAAAAAATGTAAAGGTGGTTATCATTGATTTAATCAACCTTTTAGTATCATATGACCAACAGACCAACCCAACCTAATTCCTTTTTTAGAGCTTTATTTTTACAGATACTATATTATGGAGAATAGAGACAATGCTTCCATTCTTTCTTTTTCTCATTAGGCTGGAGTTTCTTGCCTCATAATAAATTTTAAGAGGAATGAGACAAAGTGGGGGTGGGTGGCATTCATAAGATAGTGGCTAGGAGCCGGGCATGGTGGCACATGCTTGTAATCCCAGTTCTTGGAAGGCTGAGACCGGAGGATCCAGGTTTGCAGCCAGCCTCAGCTACTTAGTGAGACCTCCGCAACTTAGTGAGACCTTGTTTCAAAGTAAAGAATAAAAAAAAAATGGAGCTGGAGGTATAGCTTGGAGGTTGAATGCCCCTGAGTTCAATCCCCAGTACGGCAAAAAAGGATTCCAAGGAACAATTACAGTGATTAAGTCTTAAATTATTTTTTTCCTGAGGGATAAAATGACTAACAAGTTCTAAGCCTCAAAGAGAGAGACACAAGTTCAGTTTAAAGAAGAATGTCTTAAGAGAATATTCCAAAGAGTGAGTAGACCACCTGTTAAAGAAGTGTGTTCTTTGGTCACTTTTGATGTTCTGACAAACCTCAAATATCCATTTAATGTGGGTGTTTGTGGAGCACAAAGATAGCTGAGCTATTTAGCTATCTGATCATATAGTTCTTTATAATCTTAGGTTCCCATTATCAGGGCAAAATCTTCAAGATGATTAGCACATTTTGAGGTGTGGGTGTTATCAGGTGATTTACCAACCTACATTCAAATTTCTTTTTACTCTCCTCTCTTCTCTCTTTATTCATGAAGGAGATTTTTAATGGCACCAGACCTACAGGCCTGGTTGGAATAAGGAAATCTTTAGAATTTTTCTGTAGTTACTCCCTTCTGGCCCATCACATGAGGCCTGCTGCTAAGCCTGAGTATTTAAGATACTTTCCTGACAGACTGGCTCAAGAAGTTTTAGCTTTAGAACCCCTGTATCAAACCCTAATCATATTCATTAACCTTCACTGTGGCTGGGACTTAAATTTCTAGTGTCAACCTCTGGCCTCCTATTCTGGTTTCTACATCTCAGCTCATCTTGAGTTCCATTCTGATGAAACATCCCTCACAGACACCCAGACCTGAATTCCTTGGCTATGCCTAGTTTATATACTGTAATTTTGCTTTTGACCCTTCACCCAAGTTTTACCCTAGAAATCTGTCTACCCAGCAAACTCTTGGGCCTCATACTCACCTATTCTTATGAATGAATCTCTACCCCAGGGCTTTTAGTTCCCAGGACTTGAGTCAGATGAGTTGCATCCAGACAAGGTGGCCCGACAACATTCTAAGAACTACATTCTTCTTTGCTCAGAAGAAAAAGTATCAACAATCTCCTGCTACTCACCTTATGTCATCAGATTCACCCATACCATTACTGAGGTTTTTATGTCTTCCAACTTTAGTCTTTTCTTCACAGATAAAACTTCTGCTAGAAAGCTCCAGAGCCTCCTGATGCCAGTCTTGGTATAGTTGATGGGTTTAGTACCCTTTCCAGTCCTGGGCCCTGCCTTGGATTTGTAAGCTGGCAGATCTCACTGAAAAAAAAAAAAAAAATCTTTAGGATGGAGCAGTTGCATTGAAACACCTTCACAACTCCAATCAGATTCTACTTTCTATATCATAGGAAGAGCTGCCAAATAATGAGTTCTTGTCAGTCTCAGAAGTAGTTTAACAAAAGGATAAGAGAACTTTTGACATGAATGGAAGAAACAAAGCATCCAGCTTAAGATTTTCATTTTGCATTTCTCAAATTTGCAATACTACCACGAACTCACTATTATTTAGACAGAGCAAGGCCACTTTCTAAATTGAAATTGTGATTATAACACCTGTGTGCTAAGCTCTGCACTGCATGAAACTTGAGATTGTTATTGCTAATGTTCAAAGAACAGAAAGTCTGAGTGGTGACTGTCTAGGATCAGCAAGTAGGCTCGCCACAGTAAGTTCCTGGAGTTGAATTATTTGAAATTGGCAGGTGGTTTCTCTTTTTCCATAGATTTCATTCCCCTTTTCCTGACAGTGAATGTGTTTGGTGACCTTCACTGTTTATTTAGCTTCTGCATACATTCCTTAGGATTTGTTTTATGTGTGGTTTTTTGGTTGCTTATGTATCTTGTTATGCTTGGCTACTTCTAGAAGGAGTAGTGGTGGTGGTCTGCTTTGGGTCGGCAGTCAAAACAAATGTGATACTCATTTTGAATATCTGGCTTTGAGTTTTCATGCAAAAATATAAGCACCATTTACATAAGTCTATTGCTTGAGCTGAATTTATTTTCTGTTCCTCACTTGCCTCTAAAAGAAGTGTCAACCAACTCCAGAATTGTTTAAGAGTGAGCATCAGAAGGTGAGAAAAGTGAAGAGTGAGGATAAGCCCCTAACTGAAGAGGAGGATGAAAGTGCAAATGTGGCTTACTTTCACACATGGTAGTTTGAAGCTCTCTAGACTGAAAGGAGTTAAACCTCTCACACCTTGTGGCTCCCTACCACCTTCCCTGTTTACTTGCTCCCTTGTTGCTAACCAGCAATCACATTCTGTCCCCTTTGGTAGTTAGCTTTCATGGAGGTATGAAGAGGCTGGGAACAAGAAAACAAAGAAATAAAAAAACAAAAGCAATTTGTGAACAAGATATATTTTCTTATTAACACTTTTAAAAATTTTTTTGGTGCATTGTAATTATACATCATAGTACATTTAAAGAGATACATTCATACATACACACATCACGTGGTGTATTCCCCTCCCCCCTCCATGTCCCACCCTACTCCCCTCTACTCCCCGCCCCATAAATGCCAGGGAGATTGGTAGTTATTTCTTCGTATATGGACATGACATTGTGTGAGCTGTTTCCATCCTCTGTCTTCGTTTTTCCCCTCCCCAACTTCCTCCCTCAATTTCTTTCCACTGTTCTGTTGATCACCCTCACTTGCCTGAAGTCCTTTTTGTTTCCTTTTTTTTTTTCTTTCTTTCTTTAGTTTCCTCATATAAGAGAAAACATATGACCCTTCATTTTCTGAGACTGGCTGAACTCATTATTTTTCTCTAGCTTCATCCATTTTCTTCAAATGACATAATTTTGTTTGCCATTATGGCAGTTAGAATGGCATGCATCAAGAATACAACTGAAGCTGGGAGTAGTGGTACATTCCTGTAATCCCAATTCTTAGGCGGCTGAGTCAGGGGAATCACAGGTTTGAGGACAGCCTCAGCAATGTAGCAAGACATTCAGCAACCTAGAGAGACCTTGTTTCAAAATAAAAAGATTTGAGGTTATAGGTCAGAGATAGAATTTCCCAGAGTTCCATCTCCAGCACCACACACACACCCACACACACACACACACACACACACACACACTGATAATGAATGCTGGTGAGGATATGGGAAAAGATGAACTCTTATACACTGTTGGTAAATTGTAAATTAGAATAACCACTATGGAGATCAACATAAAGGTTCATCAGAAGACAAGGAATCGGAACACCTGAAGATCCAGCAATGCCACACCTAGGTATTTTCCAAAAAGAACTACAGTTATAATACTACAGTGATACATGCATACACACATTTGTAGACAGTTCACAATAGCCAAATTATAGAACCATTCCAGGTGTCTGTCAACAGATGGAGCAAGAAATAGCACTATCATTTTTCAAAAGCATTAACAGAAGATAATAGAGAGCATGAACTTTCAGAGTGAGTCTATTTAGGTGGCCCTATCTTTGGGTCTCTTCACTCTTGGCTTTCACAACATTTTCATTTCCTGGTGTCATTCACATACCTCCAACTGTTTGTTTCTTTTCTCTTTTTCCTGCCAATTCATTAAGTGCTACCTGTCCCCCAAGGCACCGTTTTAGCATACAGGGAACATACATAGGTAATTCATCTACCCTCATAGCCACAGCTGCCATATATACATGTTGTAATGACCTGAACTTTCTAATTCTAAGCTGTGGCCTCTACTCAAAGCTTCATGCTCTTTTAAATTCAGCTGTTTATTAAAATCTCTCTTAGTGACTGTGGGCATTTTAAATGAATCTCTTATAAAACAGGCCATTTTATCCTACCCTTAAATTATTTCTTTTCTAAAATCCCATAAGTTCTATAATCCTAGGAGTGGTTTTTGGATTGCTTCACTCATCTAATGATTGCCCATGCTCACCCAACACAGAACCACATTCTAGTTAGGTACCACCACTCCACTCATTCCAACCTTCACCATGTCTCATCTGGGCAACTGTAGTGGCTTTATAACTGCCCTGCCTCTGCTTCCATTTTTGATCTTCTCCAATTATAGATGGATGGATGGAGATAGATAGAGATAGAGTTAGAGTTAGAGTTAGAGTCAGAGAGAGAGAGAGAGAGACACATACAAATAAGGGGAGTGCTTACATGGTTATGGTTTCTGGAAATTTTATACAGTCTTGTCTGACTTTGTTCAACTGTAACAAATAAAAGAGAATTTATAACTAGAAGGAAAACATTTTTTGAATTTTTGTTAATACAACAAATATAGTTACTTCATATAAAGAAAACTTTACTTTTAAGTTTCCATTGATATAAAAGTGAAGAAAGAAGATAAATTTTTCCTATGTTAATTGAAAAAAATTTGCATATGTGTATATATGTGTGTGTGTGTGTGTGTGTGTGTGTGTGTGTGTGTGTGTATACACACTCACATGCATGAAACTGTGGCTTTGTTACTTCCTTGCTTGAGAAAACCTTGAGTTTTTATCATTACCTTCAAGGGAAAATCCAAGCTACTTAACATGACATCTTCTAATGACACTGCCAAATTACTCACCCAGCCTAATGTCTTTACACCCTTGCCCGGCTCATAACTTAGTCCTTGGCAATCCTGCTCATAGTTCCTCACACTAGATACTGCTCTTTGCTCATTCCATGCCCTACTTGGAATAATTCATAACTCATCCCTATCATCATCATCATCATCATCATCATCATCATCATCATCATCATCATTTAGTCTTGAGCATTTCAACTTTCAGAATTCCAAACAAGTCTTTCCAATTAAGTTAGGTATATTATTCTTTGTTCACTACGATTAATGCATGTTACATTTTATCAAAATTATCTCCTTATGTTTCTGTCAGATGCAAACTACTGTGCACTGAAATATAGAATTATTCAATTTCCAGTTCTCATCAATTAATACAGAATCTAGCATGTAATAAATGCTCAATAAATGTTTCATTTGCTTAATGAAGAATGTAGTTAATGATGACCTTGAAGACTGTCCTTTTTTGCTTTTGGATTTTGTACACAGTCACCCTTAGTGAAGCTCTCCCAGCTTCTGTGTGGCTCTCTTGGCTTTCTTTTTGCAGCTCCTCCCTTTGGCACCGCCATGCCCTGTGACCTGCCTCTGCTCTACTCTGCCTCTTGGGTTGTCTCACCACAGACTCAAATGCCCTGAGAGAATCAAAGCTGTCCTTCGTCTTCCCTCTTCCATTGTTGCTTTTATAAATGGATATCTGTATCTGTATCTCTCTATCTATATATGGTATCAGTCAGGTTTTCAAAAGGAAAAAAGGTCACTATGACAGAATACGCCATGTTATATACAGTATTGCACCAGAATATATTAGATTAAAAGAATAAAGCTGACCAGCTGAAAAACAAGAAAGGAGAAATTTTCTTTGTTGATTCAATGCTTTCTGGACTTTGTGAGCAGCTCATCCTTATTCTTGACACTGTGGTCACCTCAAAGCTGACTGCTGGTGACCTTCTCATAGGAGTAAGTTTTTAGAAAGCAATCCAAAAGCCAAGGTAAAAAGTTTATATTTTAGTTGAGATACTTGGAATTGTAGAAAACATCCAAGACTAGAACATTTAAGTTCTGTGTTTATTGTAAGACATTACTCTCAACTTTATTTTTATTATTTATTTAGTTATTGTACTGGGGATTGAACACAGGTGCATGCTACCTCCTAGCTATACCACCAGCCCTTTTTTATATTGAAACAGGTTATCACTAAGTTGATGAAGCTGAATTGAAATCTGTGATTCTTATGTTTCAATCCCAAGTACTGGGATTACAGGCGTGTGCCACTGTGCCCAGCTTCAACTTAATTTTAAAAATTGGCATGTTGTTGAAATGGTGTTTAAGAAGGAAGCAGATGTTTTATGCAATAGTAAATAGTGAAAAGTATCAAAGTGTGAAAGAGAACTAACAATAACTTTCTTATTTTTTTACCTCCATTATATATCAAAGGAAAAGGTTTCATCTCTGTAATCATTTCATGCAATATAAATGATATTAAAATAATAAAAAAGTAATTGTGAGATAAAAGGTATGATAACCATTAGTTGTCTTTGAGTTACTAAAAACATGAAGTTTTTTTAGCTTTTGTGTTTTGAAAGCAGACACTTAGAGTTTTGCTCTCCTTATGAGAGATGTCCATGAGCATATGAATTTACTATAGATATTCGTACCTTCCTGGAGTTTAGAATCAAAATGTAGAGAATTTCTCTACAATGCAAAATTTAGAGAGCATGTCAAGAACTGTCTTACAAATGAAATATTTTTCAGTGACATTTTAAATACTGGACTCAATCAACAAAACCACAATCCTCCCTTAGCTCCTTGCAGGGTCTCTGCCCTACATCTCCCCTTCCCGCCCCCAGAACACACACAATGCTCTCCCCATTCCTCAGTTCCAACTTACCTCATTGTTTGTCTTGTACCATAGCACCTGTGTTCAGGATCTTTTTCTTGGAATGCTTTTCCTCTGTCTCACATAGTCACCCTCCCAAATAACACACAAACACACATCAAACTGTCTCCTATCTGTCTTACAGATGTTAACTAAAGCATCTCTTTCTTTTGAGCCTGCCTTAACATGATGAACCAAATAAAGTCCTTTCATAGGTTTCTTTCACAGAACCTTTCACTGTTTCCGCTTATACATTATCCATGTGGTCACCTTCTTAACTTTTGTCTTCTCAGCAGCCTGTACAATTTGGAGTTCATTGTATTCCCAACATCTGGCCCAGTTCATGGGACTAAGGTAGATGTTGGCTATCTACTTTGAGGATGCATTATGAATGAATGAATCCGTGCACTTTATATCTTTGCCAGAGAAGACTTCTTAATAGAGCAGTCTAAGTATGGTGCTTTTTTTCTCTTGCCCTCCTGTGGCTTTATAGAGCCTATAGAATATTTGGTCATGATAGATAATATCTTTAATCATTGTTATCCAACATAAAAATCAAGTTAGACTTCCAATTTATCTGCCCCATCCTCCTCCTCCCCATTAATATCTTTCCCAGGAGGCAAGAGATATTGACCCCTTCCCCTTATATTCTTATTCTTATTTTCTGAGGTTTCTATTCCTGTGCCTTATGAATGATCTCCTATCATCCTAGGATATCATCTTATGCCTTTTTATAATTATCAAAACTCAGTTCTTTTTAAAATTTTAGCCTAAGTATTGTTTACTTCTTAAAACTTTCTTGTGTCCCTCTACCCAACCTGGCCTTTTCAACCACTCACTCTTATCATTCCGATGTTTGTACTTATTATGGAACTGCCTCTTCTGCCTTGTGTCTATTCTCTAGTATGGTTAAAGCATATTAAAGGCAAAGTTAATTTCTTGCTCAGCAATGGTATGGTTGGATACAGAATGAAGATACCCTGAAGACCTCATGTATCAATGTTCAAAGTTCATGTAATTTAGTCATGAGGATTATAATCTCATCAGTGGATAAGCCCATGGTGATGGATTTCCGGGGTGGTAACCTAAGCAGGTGGGGTGTGACTAGAGAATGTGGGTCTCTGTGGTGTGGCCTTAGGGACTGTGCGTTTATCTTTGAACCCCCTTGCTCATTTGCTCTCTGTTGTGAGAGCAGAGCTCTTGCCCTCTCCCTCTCTGCTTCTCACCGCTGTGCCCTGAACTTTGCAGACTTGGCCTGATGCAAACTGAACGTTGAAATGTCCAGAGCTGTGAGTAAGTAAATCTACCTTCCTCTAAGTTGTGCAGTCAGTCGTTTTAGATTACAGCAATGAGAATATTGACCAAGACATGCCACAATTTTGAGTACAATATCTGGTGTGGCACTTTAAAATTAATTAACAAAAACTTCTGATTGCCATTCAGCATGGAAAACATTGATTTAATGATTGTAGTGACAGAAGAAGGGCTTTATATTTAGAGAATATACATTCCTGTCTCTTTTCTTTAATCATTTTCCAATAGCTCTATCCCCAGATTAGTTTTAGGAATCACTGCACACTCTTAAGTCAGCTGATCAAAATGACATATACCTTTATATCATGTGCCTTTGCTCGTTTATTCTTACTTTTTTATTTCTTTATACGTTAATTGGTGCAATGTAATTATACATCATTATGAGATGCAAAGTGGTCGGAACACACATGCACACAGCACTTGGTGTATTTCCCTCCATACACCTGCCCAATAAGTTCACATATGCTTTCTGACTTTGTATCAGAATGCTCACTAAGGTATACTTCAAAATCCTTGTCAGTGTTATTCGTTTCTTGAAACTTTCTTGATTTCCCCTTTTCATTTCTTGTTAGTTTATTACTTCTATTGTGGGTCCCAAAAAATTACTTGTTCCTTTTTTTAGGACTTGATTCAAGTTGTAGACCAGCCTGTACTCGGAAACTCATGTGCTGCTCTAGTGTGGTAAACAGGCTCATTTGTTTGCATCCCATGCTATGACTACCCTGGTGTTTGAGATGCCATTTTCTGGGAGAGTTAATGAGTTGCGAGGGTAAAGATGGATAGTCTTAGTTTCGTCCACTGCATTCCTGGAGTGTGAGGATAAGTGAGGCCCTTTGAGAAGTTGTTGGTGTATCCCATAACATAGTAAATGATGTCATGTCAGGTATTTACTATAAGCTAAATTTATGAAAAACTGAATCTTTACTGGATCTTTTCACAAACTCCTTAAAATGGGAATTTGAAATGGTGCTACTGCCTCACTCATGGGCTTATAATTTGAACTTAAATTTTTACTTTTCAGCCAGGTGTGGTGGCACACGCTTGTAATCCCAGCATTTGGGAGGCTGAGACCAGGGGATCCCAGTTCATGGCCAGCCTCGGCTACCTAGTGAGGCACTCCACATCTTAGTGAGACCCTGTTTCAAAATAAAGAATAAAAAATAGGACTTGGGGTGTAGCTCGGAGGTAGAATGCCTCTGAGTTCAATCCCCAATGCCGCAAAAAAAAAAAAAAAGAAAGAAATTACTTTTCATCAAATTTGGTTTAGGGTTTAGGTCAAGTTTTCCTTTTTCTAATTCAGTTAGCTGACAGTGTTCTCTCTTGACTTGGAAATGGTTCTGAGTTACCAAAAAAACTGAGTGAGTGTGTGTGTGTGTGTGTGTGTGTGTGTGTGTGTGTGTGTGTGTGTGTAAGATCTTCTTATGCAAGTTTCCACAGGGATTCTCAATTAGATACAGGTTGAATACCTCTTATCAAAAATGCTTGGGAACAGCTAGGTGTGGTAGTGCACACTTCTAATCCCAGCATTTGGGAGGCTGAGACCGGAGTATCTAGGTTCGTTTGAGGCCAACCTCAGCTACCTAGTGAGGCACTCCGCAACTTAGTGAGACCCTGTTTCAAAATAAAGAATAAAAAATAGGGCTGGGAGTATAGCTTGGAGGTAGAATGCCCCTGACTTCAATCCTCAGTACCACAAAAAAAAAAAAAAAAAAAGTTTGGGAATAAACATGCTTCAGATTACAAAGTTTTTCAGATTTGGGGATACTTTTCATCTTCTACTGACTGAGCATTCATAACCCCCATGAAATCTGAAATACTCCAAAATCCAAAAAACTTTGAGAGCCAACATAACACTCAGAAATTTTTTACTTTGGAGCATTTTGGACTGGGGTTAAAGATGTTCAACTTGTATTAGAATAGCAGAAGAAAATAAAGATGTAATAAAATGCTTATGCCAAGCTGCTTTATAGGTATTATTACATGTAAACTGCATTATCAACCCCATTTTGTAAATCAGAAAACTGAGCTTGGACTGATGAAGACCCTAGCTCTCTAAGTTCTATTTGCAGTTAACACATGTCAAAATAGGGATTCAAATCTAGGTGTATCTGGTATAGAATCTGGAGAGATTTCCACTTACATTCTGACCAGATAGTCACTGGTTTACAAAAATAAATATCCAATTTCTGCCTTTAGGTTCACTGATTTAAATAGAAACCTATTACACAGTATAAGCATAAAGCAAAGATTCTTCCCAAAACCTTGGTGCTAGACTAGAGGGTAGGAGAGACACATAAAAGTCTTTCATGAGGTGGCCCTGGACCAACCTGCAGAGGCCACAGTGGGAAGAAATCTGAGTCTGCCTAGTTAGAGTTAACTGCACTCTAATATATTACTTAAAACCAGTGTAGTTATGATAAGCTAAAAAAAAATCTAGTTTTTGGATTAGTCAAACTTTAATTCTTCTAGAACACATTTAGACCCACAACCTTAAAAAGTCTTTTGTAGAGAAATGCCTCTTATCTGTTCCCAAAATGAATGCAGACAGTTTCATCTCTCTCCTTTGCAAAAGGGGAACTCTTCCTTGCTTAGGTTGAAATGACTCCAAACCACAGAGATTGCCACCACAGCAGCATCTGCTTTGACCATGGCACATGCTGCCAACATTGTTTCCTCACTGTTTTGACACCTCTCAGCCAGAACAGTAGGTCTAGAGCCAACCATTTTACTTCAGCTTTAAACCTATCATAGTAATTGTGCATGACCAAACCACACCTAATAACATTTCCCAACCATCAAATTAAAAAAAAAAAAAAAACTAGCCTTTTGTTCTCTTTTTCCCTGAGCTATATCCACATCTGTGTCTGTAAGCATAACCAGACCTGCAGATCTCTGGTGGAAGAGCCATAGAATTTTTACCCTTTCATAGACCTTCCTTAAACTTTCTATCCTCTGCAGATCTTAAAACTATAAAGTAGAGATAGAGTACTAGCACATATGACATATGAAAACAGCACCATACAATGCAACTTATACATGCGATGAATTCTGTAATATCAGAAAAACAAATCAGCAAAGTCTAAAGTCTTAGCAATCATCAAATAAATTTAAATAAAACATACACATACACACACACATATGTGATAAGACTGCTCAGTTTTGCTTATAAAATACTGAAATCTAGCCGGGCGTGGTGGCGCACGCTTGTAATCCCAGCATTCGGGAGGCTGAGACCGGAGGATCCGGGTTCGCGGCCAGCCTCAGCTACCTAGTGAGGCACTCCGCAACTTAGTGAGACTCGGTTTCAAAATAAAGAATAAAAAAAAAAAAAAAAAAAAATGGGGCTGGGGGTATAGCTCGGAGGTAGAATGCCCCTGAGTTCAATCCCCAGTACCGCCAAAAAAAAAATACTGAAATCTACATGTTTTGTGACTACAGTTTACTCCAGCTAATTACACAGGAGTGACTAATATAGATATTCTTTGAAAGGCAACACATGTCAACAAAATGAACCAAAAAAAGTAAACTTTTCAACAGACTCATATAGATTCTCTGTATGTGCAGCATAACAAACACCCTGACTCTCACAGAGCTATTCTGCTCATTGTAAACCAGTTATAGCCAAACTCAGGCTCTGATTTATCTTTATTGATTTCAAATAAACTAAAGCTTACACTTTTAACCCAATTGAAAATCCTAGAAAATAGCAGATGATCAGTAACAATATATAAGATTTAGTGTTGGTTGGTTAGGGAATTTTTACCAAAGGATTTGCTATAAACCAGTCTATACCTGATGATTGACAAACCTTTGTAATTCAGTTTTTAGATTGTTTTCCAGTTCTGTATCATCATGCAACATGAGATTCCCTTTTCTATTTCTATCTACTTCTTCCACATAATGTCATTGCCTGAGCCTCCCTGACCATTGGTTTTATATTACCTGATATTTCTTCCAAACTGGCATCTGTTGGCATTCCTCAGTCCTCAGTTCCCAAACTATTTTTTAATGTGCTTTTATTGGTTCATTATAGTCTCACATCATAATGTAAATCATGTTGAGAATGACATACATGCACACATCACTTGATGCCCCCCCTCCCTCCCCTTCCCATACAGATTGACATTGGTATTTTCACATATGTACAGATAGTCTATGGTAGTATTTCCATTAATGAACCTCTGTCTTGTGATTGGGTTCTTGTTCAAGAAAGAATTATGACAAGCTTGAAAGCAGAGATATAGTAACTGAGTCAATTCCAGTATATACCAAAAAAACTATGCCCAAAAGTTAAGCTTTTTCTACATATGTCAAATTGGGAGAAGACTTTCAGACTACAATAAATCACACATTTGTCTGTATTCACTCATTTATATATTTACCAAATTATTTATAGAGCACTAGAAATCAATGTTTAAGTTAAGTGTAATATATTTTAAAACAAGACTAAATTGTAAGTAAAATATAATTTAAGATGGCATGTTATTCCACTACCAAAATATATAAAATATTTTAATATTTACAAATATATGTCTATTATTTGTTTACATATATACATAAAATTGTGCTGTTTATAGTTCAGTCTCTGAATTTTAACTAACAGTTTTGCTTTGAATAGTTTTTAATTTACTACAATTCCAGATTTGGGGATAAAGTTTTAAGTTAGTTTTAATTTGAAAGTGTTTGGTGAAGCATAATAGCAAAATAATGGAAATTTTATGTATGTATGTTATGTTCCCCTATTTCTATATTCTATGAGAGCCAACAAACAAGTAGAGTGAATCTTATGATAGGGGCCCTCTAAATGTTACCATAAGACAAACTGAATGAAGTAGTTGTCCTTTTAAATTATTCAGTAAATTTGAAAATAGATTTTCTTGACAGCCTAAGAATAAGATATTTAAGAATATTTGAAGTTCACTAAGATAAATTTGATTACTTTAAGAAGCAAGCATCCTTAACCAATTAATAGTAAACATTTGGTATGATATTTGGACAATTTTCAGAAGAAGATATTTAGGAGAAAAATGGTTTTAAATAAACATTGAAAAATCAGGTTAGAAGAATTTTCTAAAGGAATTTTAAGACTCTGTTTAAAACCCATTAATTTTCAAATGAGAAAACGAAGGCATGGAGAATTTAAGATACAACTCAAGCACATATCTGTCTTCACTGTGACTAAGTATATTCAAAGAAAATTGCATCAGATAACTTCTTAATGACTAAGTAATAAATTGCAGCTCAGAGCTAGATTTGTCACAAGATTTGGGGGAAACTAGTTATTTTCTGTTTGTTTTCAACATGAATCCAAATCTTTTTCAGTATTTAACATTTGATATTTTCAGTAATAAGATGTTGTAGTTTTTTTGTTTTTGTTTTTGTTTTTAACTTAGTCCTCTCAGTTCATCAAGACAAAGAAATTTTTTAAAGATTTGAACTGGACTTATCAGAGATTATGGAGGGAATGTATCAACATGAAGCATTTCAAACATAGAGATAACTTCTCATACAAAAAGTATGTATGAGATAAAATAATAAATATGCTTTTGGCATGAATATGTGAAGGAGGAATGAAACTATATTGATTTAACTTAGTTTGATAGAAAATAACAATCTACAACTAGTTTCTTAAAGACACTGGTCCAAAGTACATCTAAAACATGTTCTGGTCCTCATCAGAAAAGGTTCCAGAGGAAAACTGGTATCCTGATTTCTAAAACCACAGTGCATTTATAGCTAGACATTCACTAGGTTTTGCAGTTGGCTGACTGCTGGAAGAAAATATGTTAAAACACAAAGAGCATCTAAAGAAACAGAGTCAGAGTTACTAAGAAGTTGAAGATAAACCGAGCATGGTGGTGCACACCTGTAATCCCAGTACTTGAGTGGCCGAAACAGGAGAATTGCAAGTTGGGGACCAGCCTCAGCAACTTAGGGAGACCCTCAGCAACTTAGTGAGACCCTGTTTCAAATAAAATAGGGGTGGGGGTGTAGCCCAGAGGTAAAATGCCCCTGAGTTAAACTCCACCCTTTAAAAAAAAAGTTGTAGAGTTTATAAGGAAGGAGACTGAGTAAGTTTATCCCAGTATAGTCCATCATCGTGAACAACATGATTATATTGAATGAGAATGTCATCAAATTCCCCAGTATGCCCACCTTTCTGAACTTTTTGGATTTCTTTTAGGGTCAGCATAAGGTATTTATTACTCTTTAATACACAATATAATATGAAACTTGTTCAAGATCATGGTCTAACAAAAATGAATTCAAAAGAAATTAAATAAATTTATGAGTGAGGGGTGAATAATTGATTTACTATCATCACATAGGAAAAAGTTGACATTATTGAGTAGTTGGATGGGAGATCTCCTTTTCTTAAGCCATGCATGAGAAGGAGGAAACAGAAATGCAGCTCACTGATGCATTAGAAGTCCACTCCACATCTGAGGCTCTAAGCTGGTATGACCCTCAGCCATGTGCTTGGTCATCTTAGTTCTTTCTGTGGGAGCTACTCCTGGCATTCAGACCTGATTTAATAGAGAATTCTGCTAGAAATAGCCCAAGGGAGTAAAGCATCGATAGCAGTGACAACTCTGAGCATGTCTTGATCTTTCAGCCTTTTTAAAATTGATCAACTTACATTCTTTTTTATTTGTAAATGAACACATGCATCACCACATTCAACATGATGTGTTGGTGACATAGGACTGAGTTTTCCTTCTTCCTCCATTTAGACAATTAAGTTGCCTTTTTTGAAAATTATGTTTCAGTACATATCATGTAATAGGGCTTAATATATCTAGGTCTTCAAATTAGTACTTATAAATTATGCTATAGGGAAGAACTCTGCATTAAGCCCTATCTTTTGCTACTGAAATACATACATCTTTCATGTATGAGAATATGCTGAGAAGGAAGGAAATCCTATAAAATAAGATGAGTTTTTTTCTACTTAACAAAGCCTCTGTTACAACTGTTCAGCTCTGCTATTGTACCTCTGAAACAGTCTTAGACAATATATAAAAAAAGGTGGGCATGACCACCTTCCAGTAAAACTTTATTTCCAAAAACAGAAAGCTTGCTCAATTTGGTCCATGAACCATATTTTTCAGAATCCAGTTTTATACCCTCCACTACTTCCAAACAGAACAGCTAAAGCTAAAGCTAGCCTACTTAGCAATCCACACCATCCTTGCCTAGTCTAGAAAATTATGTACTTTATAAAAGTTGCTAATATATATTTCTTTCATGTTTCTGTGCCTTTGTATTTGCCCCTTCCTCTGTCCAGAGTGTTCTCCTATTATATTTGCATGTACAAATACTACATATCTTTTAAGGCTGAGTTAAAATATACTCCTTCATCCACAAAGCTTATCCTGATTTTTTCATCCTATTTTGTAATAAGCACAAATATTTTTCTCTCCTATATCTTAATAAGGGTGTTTTATGGGTAGTAGCCAACCATTAATACTACCAACTTCAATAATTAATATAAACTATCTAAAACAGCCAAATATTTTATAAATGCAAATTTGTGATAGAATTTAGGGGAAGCTAAATGTTTACATTAACATTGTTTCGGCACTGTTTTGACCTTTCTATAATATAGTTAGTAACTATTTTTGTAGCATTTGAGTGTTTGAGTAATACTAATTATTGATAATGAAGCTCTTATAGTATCTAGATGAGAAGTTAATATTTTATTCTGCTTATCTCTTGATATCTACTGATATAAAGATATTTAAATAATACATCAACAGGTATCTAGTATCTATATATCCTTAAAATGTAGTGGCTTCAAACAATGCATCATTAACTTTGTAAGCAAGTCCGTAAATTGGTCTTGACTCAGGAGAGATAGGTCTTCCCTTCCCTGTGATGAGATGGCTCCACTCTAACTGAAAGATCCACTTACTACATGATAAGCTCACAGAGCTGGCTTATGGGTGCTGGTAGTCACTTGGGAGCCTAAATTCCTTTCCACAGGAACCTCTCCATGGGGCTACTCAGAGTTCTTAGCATGGTGACTTGGTTCCAAAAGTAAGTATTTCAAGAAGAGAATAAATGCTGACAGTATCTTAGCATTTAGCCCCCAAAATTGGCATATAATGACTTCTTTTGTAAGTTTTTGGTCAAGCAATTACAAAGCAGACACAGTTTTTAGGGAAAGAGACATAGACCCTACTTCTTAATAGCAGGAGTGTCAGATCATTTGGGGCTATTTTGAATCAACCAAACTTTTCAAGCTCTTGTTTGGCAGATAATTAGACCATTTAAATGAGCCAAAGTTATACATATCTGAGGACATACTATTAATATCTTTAGAAGAAAACAGCCCAGGTTTTACCTTATTTTACTACAGCATACAAATGGATATCTTGACATTCCCTTAGTTCCTATTTCTGGAAAACTGAAATTTTTAATCTTGTTCACTTTGTTTAATTGTAAAATGCCTTGTATTAAAATCTACCCTTTAGGACTTAACATTCTATACACATTTTTCTTATAAATTACATATAAGAATAAAAGGTTGCACAAACTATCGTGAAGAAAGAGTAGATGGGAGAATTTTACCCTATCATATATTCTTGATTAGGTTTTGTGATCACTCATGAAATTGTTTTAATGGTAACTAGTTTCTAAGTTTTAGGAAAGTGACTAAAATATTTTCACAAAGATTTATTATGTTACTGAAGCCACTTATTAGATAGTTGACTTTGAAAAAATCTCACTTTCTTATTTACAAAACATGGATTTTATGTACCTCATAGAGTTAGGGTTAGGAGTCAATGAAATAAAATACTGTTTAAAACCTAAGTACCAGCCGGGCGTGGTGGCACACGCTTGTAATCCCAGCATTTGGGAGGCTGAGACCGGAAGATCCGGGTTCGCGGACAGCCTCAGCTACCTAGTTAGGCACTTCGCAACGTAGTGAGACCCGGTTTCAAAATAAAGAATAAAAAATAGGGCTGGGGTGTATCTCGGAGGTAGAATGCCCCTGAGTTCAATCCCTAGTACCGCAAAAAAAAACAAAAAAACAAAAAAACATAAGTACCATGCCCAGGATAGCTATTGTTTATTTTCTTTGTTTTTGCTGCTGAGCATGGAACCCAGGGCTTTGTGCTAGACAAGTGCTGTACCACTGAGCTACAGCCCCAGCCCTGTTGTTTCCTGAAATATAACAGATGAAACTAGTGTTTGATTGGCTGGTATATTTGATTAGAAACTGAGATCTGTGACAGCTAGTCAAGGGGCCAGTGGACCAGTTATTTTCTTTCTTTCTTTTTTTTTTTTTTTGTCGGTACTGGGGATTGAACTCAGGGGCATTCTACCTCCGAGCTATACCCCCAGCCCTATTTTTTATTCTTTATTTTGAAACCGAGTCTCACTAAGTTGCGGAGTGTCTCACTAGGTAGCTGAGGCTGGCCGCGAACCTGGATCCTCTGGTCTCAGCCTCCCGAATGCTGGGATTACAAGCGTGCGCCACCACACCCGGCTGGACCAGTTATTTTCAGCACAGTATTTGGCAACTACACATTAATCTGAACCCTCCATTGGACCCAGGTGTAAAGCCAAATGAAAGAACTAAATAGGATTATTTTTAGAACGGATATTTTAGAAACAAACAAAAACCTCACTTCTGAAACCAGGAGGATTATCTTTATATATGTGAGGTAATTTACTATTATGCTTTTAAGGATCAATCTAAGGATAAACTTTTTTAAAAGTATATATATGTATAGTACTGGGGATTGAACCCAGGGGGATTTTATCTCTGAGCTACACCCCAGCCCTTTTTTTTTTGTTTGTTTGTTTTTTATTTTTCAAAAAGGTTTTTGCTAGTTTGCTGAGTGTCTTGCCACACTTCTGAAGCTATCCTCAAACCTGCAATCCTTCTTTCTCAGCCTCCCAAATACTGGGATTACAGGTGTGCATACCACACCAGGCTGAAAGTATATTTATTTTTAAAGATCAACTCCATCCATGAGTTGAAAATAATGAAAGCATATTTTTAAACATGTTATTTTATCTCTTTTAGAAACAAGTATATAGTAAATTTTTCTTGGAATATCAGAAATAAAAAAAAACTTCGCACAAATTCTTCATATAGGTTGCCACAGTAACTCACTAATTGTTACCTAATGTGTTGCCTAATTACTTGTCAGTTGTTCATATTAGACCTTCCAACTGGCTAATGGCATTGTACTTATTTTTTCAGCCATTATATCCTGATCATTCTGAAAGTTACTGAGTTCTCCTATTTACTGTCAGTTATCTTCATATTCAGATTGGAGCCAGACATCTGCTTCTTCCTATGCTAACTGCCACTGGCGTAATCTTCTATTCTTAAACCTTGGACTTTAGTGAGCAGTAAATAATAGACACACAATTTGAGAGAATCCTGATCACTTTAGTACCCAGCTTCACATGTTCCTTGCATCTCAAGAGAGCTAGAGATCGGCAGCCAAAAGATTTTGTTTCTTTTTCTATAATTTTTATCATTTCAATCCTCAAAGTTATAAACAGCCATTGTGACATTTGCAACGGGTAACTATTTCTTTCCTCCTCCTCCTCCTCCTCCTCCTCCTCCTCCTCCTCCTCCTTTTTCACCATCATCATCTTGCCACCATTTATTGTTTTTTAACTTTTTTTTTTTCAGGCAATATCCGAAGTATTTAATTACTGTAATAACCTAGAGGTTAAGTGTTGGTATAGTTGCTAATTTGTAAATGAAAAAATTGAGGCAAACACTGATGAAGTAATTTCCCAAAGTGGTAGGAAGAGACCACATTCTAAATGGTAAAGCAGAGATTTAAACCTAGGCATCTAGGCATTTTGACCTCAAAACCTGCATTCTTAACTACTATGTTTCCTGTCTCCCATGTATTCACCACATAGCTATGTGTGCATAGTTATGTATTCATTTTCAAGATGGTATACACACACACACACACACACACACACACACACACACACACATTCCCTCTGGCAATACTTGCAAACATTGATTATGAGGATTTTTTCGATATCAAGTGTCACAGTCCCACCAGTGAGGAATGGCTCTAAAGTGTTGATGGTACTCACTGGAGAATCACTGTAGACACAAGTCAGCTCCCAGATAAATATTAGGATGTAGATGAAGCACTTAGTTCCAGATAATGAATGTGGTTCGAAATTAATTTAGCCTGACCTAATAACAAAAACTAAAACATTTTAAGTACTTCATCTTGTGGGTGAATTTTTACATGTCATAAGCAACCTTTTATTTCTAATTTAACTGACTTTCCAACTCTGAGGATATACTGCTATAGATTATTTTAATTCAGTTACAAGTTTGAGGTAGGTTACTAACCAAAGTCGTTATATAGATATAAATTTACAATCACAACCTTTGTTTTGTTTATGCATGTATGTATTTTTATATGTATGTATGTATGTATGTATGTACGTATGTATGTATGTACTGGGGATTGATCCCAAGGGTGTTCTACCTCTGAGCTATCCTTCCAACCCTTTTTTATTTTTTCTTTTAAAATGGCGTCTCGCAGCCGGGCATGGTGGCGCACGCTTGTAATCCCAGCATTTGGGAGGCTGAGACCGGAGAATCTGGGTTCACAGCCAGCCTTGGCTATTTAGTGAGGCACTCCGCAACTTAGTGAGACGCTGTTTCAAAATAAAAGAATAAAAAATAGGGCTGGGGGTATAGATTGGAGGTAGAATGCCCTTGAATTCAATCCCCAGTACCGCGCCAAGAAAAATAAAAAATAAAAATGGCATCTCGCTAAATTGCTGAGGGTCTTGCTAATTTACCCAGGCTGGCCTCGAACTGTGATCCTCCACAATTCCACCCTTTGTTTCACAGTTTTATAGATAAACTTTTCACCTATCCTCCTTTTCCCTCATGTACATATTTTAAATTACATGTACTCATTTTTAAAAGTTGTTTTAGAAAGAATTGCAGAGGAGTAACAGCTATATTTTATTTATTTTTCAAAAGCTCAAAGAACATTTGAATCTCTATTACCTATCCATTCCTGAGAAATGTGATTAAATCTAATTCTGTATAGCCAATCAAACTATAAATAAACCTTTGGAGTCACAATAGCAGAATTAAATAAATGTAAGGATCCATTTGCAATGAAAATGACAAGCTATGAAACATGCCGCCAAAGTACGACACATTCAAATCGCCTTTGCCAGAGGTATACAAGGGACATATACTCTCTGCACACAGCAGCCAGTGTCTTCCTGAAGTCAGAAGTGAGAAGAGAGGCAACATCTATGTGGTCCCTGTTCTCTGCTTCCTCCTTGCAGTGATGTGGCTTCTCTGCTTTCACTAAAGCTAAGATCAAGTCCTCTCCAGGAATTCCCCAGAACATCTGATTCTCTGGTTCAAGTGAATTCACACTGGGACTGTTCTTTGCACTGTATTTCAGGTAAAAATATATAACAAAATAAGATGTATAACCCTTTAAGAAGCAAGACCTGGTATGCAGCACCATCAGCCCCCTTCTCTGACCAATTTCTGCCATGGGTGATGGATGATCATGGAAATGTTCCAGATGTGCTCTAAAAAAAAGGAGCCACATGGCTTAAATTCTAATTTTAACTTAATCATCCTTGATTGCTCTTCATTCTTGAATGTTTTTCCTAGTTGGCAGGGTCCCCAGAACAACCTGCAGTACTCTAGAAATTAATTCGTATTAGTACCCAATATAACATGAAGATCAAGAGACAGGGATTGTCTCGAGTTTCCGACTTGTTGGGCTACTATGTATGCATTGCGATATCATGCATGCTTGAACTAGTGATTGAGGAGAAAATAGTTTTAATAGGAATTGGCAGTTAGCCCAGAAGTCCTACTCTGGGCTTTGAACAATGTGAACATGTGGAATCCTCTCTGTGTTACAGAAGCCAGTAAAGATTGACATGAGGATTTATTTTTCATAAATAAATGCTATACCCTTTGTTTCCTTTGAAAATTTAAGGGCAGTAATTAACTCCATTGTTATGCCACATTTGTGTTTTCAATTGAAGATCATTTGAAATTTTTTCTTAGCCATTTGATGCCTCCTGGCTTGGCATTAAAACCGCATGTCATTTTTTATATGTTTTGGAAAATACAATAGTGAGAAATCAAGAAGTCTTGGTCATGATAAAAACAGAATAATACACACCTGTCTCCCACTCATTTCCACCTTTTGGGAAAAAAAATTGTTTCGTTGTTCTCCATTATACCTCTTCTTAGCTTGCTGTGTGGAATGAGCCCATGTAGACATAAGCATTTTGTTCTTTGTTTACATTGTGCTGGCACACATGACTAACTTGAAAGTTAAAGTCAATGTATAAAAGAAGAGAGCCAGGGATTGTGGAACACGTTTGTGATTCTAGTACTTGGGACGCTGAAGCAGGAGTATCACAGGTTCAAGGCCAACCTCCGCAATTTAGTGAGACCCTGTTTCAAAACAAAAATAAAAATAAAAATTGGGGTGGAAGTGTAGCTGAGGGGTAGAAGGCCCTTGACTTCAATCCCCAGTACCATAAAAAGAAAAGAAAATTTACAAAGAAGAATTAAAAAAATTAAAAACCCAACAATCTTATTAACCTGTTGATTGATCTGTGTAGTAATAAGCATGCCAACTGAGACATACTCACAGATAATATTTTTTTTAAAGTTTATGGTAGAAGAGACTTCTAAAATTTCTAGACTGAAATTGTTTCTCAGAATCTTTCCCAGCCTGGTGTGTGGCACACACCTGTAATCCCACCACTTGGGAGACTGGGACAGGAGGATCACAGATTTGAGGACAGCCTCAGCAACTTAGCGAGACACTCAGAAACCTAGTGAGACTCTGTTTTAAAACAAATAAAGTAAAATAAAAAAGGCTTGGGGTGTTGCTCAAAAATAGAATATCCCTGGATTCAAGAACAGTAACAAACATACACATAATCCCCCCATCTTTTTCTATCACTCCATGATTTTATAAAATGTGCTCTGTTTTATAAGCATTAGCAGATAGACTCCTAGGATCATCAAGGTTTTCAGGATAAAAATTGCATTCTATGGAGCAGATGAAAGCTTGGAGATACTGTATCTCCTTCCCCAAATTGGTTGTTATTTTTTCTTGCTTCTCTCATTTTCAGTGAATCTGATTTGCATAAAATCATCCTATATTTTACTAACTTAGCCCAACCCCTCCCTTTCTATTTCCATTGTGACAACCTTTATTCCCTTATATTTTAATTCTTACATAGCTGGCCCATGCTGGTTTCCAAATCTTTTTGTTTTGTTTTGATTTTGTTTCTACTCTCCAACCTTGCAAATTCCTCCTATATCAACTTAAACTACTACTTTCTTTTTTTTTTTTTTTTTTTTGCGGTACTGGGGATTGAACTCAGGGGGATTCTACCTCTGAGCTACATCCCCAGCCCTATTTTTTATTCTTTATTTTTGAAACAGGGTCTCACTAAGTTGCAGAGTGCCTCACTAGGCTTAAACTACTACTTTCATAATATTAAATTCCTTGCTTAAAAATCTCAAAAGCAATCTCAGAATTTCAAACTTTTAAATATTATGTTCAATCCTATTTGGTATCTTTGAAATAAAATTTGCTGAAAGAAGTTTGAATATGCTAGTCTCCCATGTTAGATGCCCCCCATTCTCCTCTCTCTCTTCATTCCCAGCCACATATAACAACCAGTGGCTCAATATATCTGCACATCTTGACCCTTTCTGCTGGATGATATCCTGCTCTTCTCAAGGATCCTCAGCATTTGACACTGTTAGCATCTATCTGGCAATTAATAATGCTGAATGTAAAAAAAAAAAAAAAGAAAAAGAAAAGAAAGAAAAACTATATATCTTGCCTCTTTAACAAAAAATACATGAAGCCTTTAACATCAAAGACCAGATCCAAAGAGTGTTTAGCATGTACTGGACACACAGTATTTGTTCAACAAATGTTTTTCAACGAATAGACAAATGTATAATTAGGATTATAATAAATGGGACATTCAAGTGTAATTAAATTAGATGTGCATTTTAAAAAACAATAAAGCAGCTCTGGAACATCCTCTCCTTAGTATAATTAAAGTTGAATTTACTGGTCTACTTCTTCTAGTACTCTAAGACATGAGAGCATTTTAAGTTCCTACTCAATTAAGTTTTAAATGTACTTTACAATTTATAGATATAAATCACATTGGAATAAAATAATTATCCTTCTTTATATTACATGGAGTTCATGTTCCTTATAATATTTCATGACTCTTGGGTAACAGTTTTTCTTGAAGGAAGAAGTGCCTCCATTTTTAAAACTGCCTTTTAAATGTAATTTTGATAAAATATACCAAAGGTACTGCTTTGGGTCTTCTTAAATGCAGTGATGTCTTTTAAGAGTACATTAGAGTCCTCTGCTAATCTCACTGTGCTTTACTGACATTACCAAAATTCAAGAGAGTTTATATATCTATATGTGTGTATTCTGACATTTTGAATTTTTTACTATATTTTCCAAATTTAGTTTCTACTTCTAGAGCACATTTATTTTAACTTTTTTTTTTTTTTTTTGCGGTACTGGGGATTGAACTCAGGGGCATTCTACCTCCGAGCTATACCCCCAGCCCTATTTTTATTCTTTATTTTGAAACCGAGTCTCACTAAGTTGCGGAGTGCCTCACTAGGTAGCTGAGGCTGGCCGCGAACCCGGATCCTCCGGTCTCAGCCTCCCAAATGCTGGGATTACAAGCGTGCGCCACCACGCCCGGCTTATTTTAACTTTTTAACACATTAATAATATTGATGCTATCACTTTGAAATGCAACTCAGTAGTAAAATAATCAGTATATTCCACATCTGAGGGTTTATTAAATAGGGTTTTCAACAAAGAATCAAAATCGTTTTGATATCTGTAGACTAAGATTTATTAACTACTATGTGAGAATAAAGTGACTTTTAAAACATTTCTTTGAGATAAATAGTAATAATAGTGATAATATTGATCATTTACACTAAAAATAAAGTGGTAATTTAATGTAAAATTAGGATAGAATATCTTTATCTCATCATTAGTTTTTACTTGAAAAATTATATCTAAAATTGTACCTGATTAACCCTTAGTTCTGCCATATTAACCAATAGCCATCAATAAATTGGTAATATTTTGTTCCTTCTGAAAGTATATTTTATATATCAAAAGTTTTATTAATAGAGAAATGCAATCAAAATCATTGTTTTCTACATCAGAAGGAGGTTAGTTATAAAGAATGCATTTTGGGTTATTTTTTTCACTTTATAATGGGTATTGACTAGAACATTACCAGAGTTAAGATATTATGTATTCTGGGTTTAAATAAATAACTAGTTGATCTAAAGAGATGAATAATTTTTACTTGAAATACTCACTTTTAAAATATATGAATGTAAACCAGGCATGGTGGTGCATGCTTGTAATCCCAGTACTTGGGAGGCTGAGACAGGAGGATTGCAGGTTCATAGCCAGCCTCAGCTACTTAGTGAGGCCCTCTGCAACTTAGTGAGACCCCATTTCAAAATAAAGAATAAAAAATAGGGCTGGGGGGTGTAGCTCGGAAGTAGAATGCCTCTGGGCTCAATCCCTAGTACCATATATATATATATATATATATATATATGAATGTATATATGGTTGAGAATTGTGTAATATGAAATGAGACTAGTGCAAAACAAAATAATTTTGTTTTGCTCCAAATCCTGAATTTTAAAACTCTGAATTGAAATCAGTGCTTTTACTGAAAATACTTTACAACTTCATCTCAACTGATATCTTCAAAAGATCAACATCAGATTTTTCTAAATATGTTTCTAAAATATGTTTTAGAAAAATTTCTAAATGAATGTATCATTTATGTATGGTTAAAAGTAACCCTCATCAATCTCTCAACCAGAATAATTGCAAACATGAAACTTAATATTGTTATATTTTAACATTCAGTGGGGAGTTCTAGAAATGTCATATTTTATAGTTTTTGCGGTCTTAAATTTCTCTTAAAATATTTTTTCTTATTAAAACACATTTTTCAGAATAGTTTTAAATAGTTGATTGGTTGGAATAGATATGTGCTTCTGAAATTTTAAATAAACATATAACCTGAAATTTTAGGCATTTCACAGTAAATGTTTAAGACTTCATTTTGGCATCTGTAAGCATTATGTTAAAATCCTAGACAATACTGTATTTGCTGTGTGGTATTGATGAAAATGATGATGATGATGATGATGATGATAATAATAATAATAATAATAATAATAATAATAATAATAATAATGGCAATAAGAAGAATAGAGAAAAAAAGGAGATTACTACTTAGTGAACACTTTCTACATTCCTGGTACTTTCCTAAGCACTTTATATATGCTGATGGAGGTACTCATTCATCATCACTTGTGAAATGAATACTGTTCATTTACAAAATTCACAGAAATATGGAATGGTGTATAGAGATGTAAATATGTATTGGTGTATAAATCTGGTGTACTTTCCAACACGACCCAGTTGGAAAAATTCTGTACTTATAGTGGTTGAGCTGTAAATATAAACCCAAAGGTGACGTCAGAGCCCATAAGGCTTACCATGACACTGAAGTCCCAAGTCTTAGTTCTCTCAGTACAAAATGGAGTCACCACTGCTACAACAATAACAAGTTCTGCTGCTACTGCTACTCATGAGATTATGTTGTAAAATCAATGATCAAAGTGTGTTTTAAAGCTGCGCATGGTGGTACAAGCTATCATACCAGTACTTGGGAGACTGAGACAAGATCTCAGGTTGGAGACCAATCTCAGCAATTTAGCAAGACTGTGTTTCAAAATTAAAAAATTAAAAAGGACTGAGGGTGTAGCGTGGAGGTAGAATGATCTAGGGTTCAATCCCCAGCACACACATTAAAAAAAGAAAAAAAGAACCATGTAACTATAAACTGACACTTTGGAAAAAGTGTGACTTGAGAGAAGTAACACAGAAACACGTTTCTTATATTTTCTGATGGTGTGCTATGACCAATAAAAAAATAATACTTATGAACTATGTGGTTTTCCATGTATGCACATTTTTTTTTGTTCTCTATGATTTTTTTTATTGGTGCATTGTAACCATACATCTTGATGAAGTTCAGGGTGATAGAGACATACATGCACACAGTACTCATTGAGCCCTCCCACAGTTCCCACCCCACTTCCTCTCTCTCCCCAACTTCCAGTGCTCAACACATTGTTTTTATTTTTTCTGTCTTTTTTATTATTACTTTCTTTCTTTCTTTTTATTTATTTATCTTTAAAAAACAGGTGTTTGGAAATTTTGTGACTCAGAAAATACAGGATGAGGATTAGGCATGTATTGCATGTAGATTTTATCTTTATCTTTACTCAAAGTGCTAATCTTCAGACTTTCAGACTGTTTGTTGTCTGGATAGGGAAGAAATAGTCATGAGTCATGATTATGTAGCAGTTAAAATAAAACATATAAATAACAATAAATACTAGCAAAGTATGCAACAGAAAGAGAACCCTTATACACTGTTATTGAGAATGTAAATTAATACAACCATTATGAAGATTAGTATGGAAATTTTTCAAAGAGCTAAAAATAGGTCTACCATATATATGATCCAGCTATACCACTCCTTGGTATTTACATAAAATAATTAGTAAGCATCCTGAAGTGATACATGCAAACCAGTGTCTATTATAGCACAACTTACAATAGCCAAGTTACAGAAAGAGCCAAGTGATAGAAACATGGTATCTATCAACAGACGAATAAATAAAGAAAACGTGGTAGACATGCACAATAGAGTTGTATTCAGCCATAAAAAGAACAAAATTATGTCATTTGTAGGAAAATGGATGGAACTAGAGAACATAATTTTGAGTGAAATAAGTCATAATCAGAGAAAAATTAGTGTGTGTGTGTGTGTGTGTGTGTGTGTGTGTGTGTTTCTCTCATTATGTGGATGCTAGAAAGAAAAAAATGGAGGAAAAAAGCCACTCCATGAAATTAATATAGAGACCAGTAGAGTAGAGGAAGGAGACCAGTAGAGGGAGGAGGAAAGGTGAGAGAGGCATTAAGATGTGAAATTGATCAAATTATGTTTTTATATACGCACCAATATTCCACAGTGAAACCTGCCATTGTTTATGGTTAACATGAACCAATAAAAAAAGTAAGAAAACAACAACAACAAAGAATTTTCACCCCAATTCATTGATTTAATGATAAATTTGGAGCTTGAAGTTTAAGCTCTACCTGTGGTCTAGCTTTTAGTGAAATTTAAGGCGATACATTTCAAACCCCAAGGAATCCTTAAATTACCTAGCATTTAAATCCTCTGCATTCATTGAACCTCCTTAACATCCACTTTATAACTTCTGAAATTATATTTCTAACTAGTTTCTAGAGGGCTCAACATATTTCCTGTTAATGAGCTCACAAACCTGGAGGCTTAAGAAAACAATATTGTGAAATATGAACACTTTTGAAGGATTAATAGAAAAAAATAAAGAATAAAAGCCACTGTGTGCTCTTAAGATTTTATTAGGTTACTCCACCTGCAAAAACAGATGCTATATCTGTTTCAAATCATTTTGTCAGTGATATTTTAGGCACTTTCTAAATGATCATCAATCTTGATTTTAGAAGTTGAAAACCTTTTAAAATTTCAAAGATATTGCTGCAATACACAACTATTATAACAAGACATTTTAAAATGGATATCTTCTTTTGATTAATTTTTATGGAAAATATATAATCACTATCTTATTTTTATTTCAATATTTCTAAAGCAATTGGGATTATCATATTCACTGCAGTTTATAAAACCAGATATTTATAATCCTAAACAGAATATTATCCTGAGTATTTATTTTAAATCAAATGGAAATAAAACAATAATGGTTTGATTACAGCTTGGAAGTAGTCTATTCATCAAAGTATGAGTATCTGAGTTAGCCAGGGGTAGTGTGAAATTGATTCTATTTATTTATTATCTGACCCTTTAATTCTACAGTTTGTTTCTACCCCTTTCCTCTTTTCCTCCTTTCCAGGCTGTCTGTCTCACTCTTCTACTTGCATAACTTCCTATTCTTCCTTCTTAGAGCCCAAAGCCACTACTTTGGGTCTAGGTGATAGTGAGAAGCAGAAAAATCCATACATTTTTGTTGCTCTTTTCTCCTGCCTTAAGCTCAGAACAGACAGATAATAAACCTGAGTTGTTGCTGAAAATTCACTAGACTGAGGTTAGAGATGGGGGCCAGGCATGATGGAGCATACCTGTAATTCCCAGTATTTGGGAAGCTGAGATAGGGGGATCGCAGGTTCAAGTCTAGCCTCAGCAACTTAGGGGTACCTCATTTAAAAATAAAAAAATAAAAAAGCTGGGAGTGTAGCTTGGAGGCAAAATGCTACTGGGTTCAATCCCCAGTAAAACACACACACACACACACACACACACACACACACACACACACACACAGAAACAAAGAAAAAAAATGTAATTACTACCTGATTAAAAAAGGGACATAAGACCTTAACAGAAACTTCACAAAAGAAAGACATACATGTGAAAGTATATCCCACGTCATATGTCACCAGGGAAATGCAAATTGAAAAAACAATGTGATATCATTACAATCATATCAGAATGGCCAAAACCCAGAACACTGATGACACTCAATGCTGGGGAGGATGTGTAGCAACAAGAACTCTCTTTCATTCCTGGTGGGAATGCAAAATGACACAGCCACTTTAGAAGACAATTTGGAGGTTTATTTCAAAGCTAAACATATTTTTTTGTGGCACACACCTGTAAAACCAGTACTGGAAAGGCTAAGAAAATAGGATTGTAGGTTTGAGGCCAATCTTGGCAACTTAGAGAGACCCTCAACAATTTAGTGAGACTCTGTTTTAAAAGATAAAATAGGATTAGGGGGTGAAGCTTGAAGGTAGAATGCCCCTGGGTGGTTCAATTCCCAGTGACACACACACACACACACACACACTCTCTCTCTCTCTCTCTCTCTCTCCCCCCCCCATATATATACATATATATGTATATATATATATGTATATGTATATATGTATTTTTTTATCATATGGTTTAACAACTGTGCTTCTTTGAATACCCCCCAAGAATTCTATACAAAAACCTGTACCTATATGTTTATTACAGATTTTTTTTAATAAATGCCAAAACAGGGAAGCAACAAAGATATTCTTCAATAGGTGCATAGATAAACTGTGGTACCAGACTATGAAATATTATTCAGCACTAAAAAGAAACAAGCTGTCAGCCCATGAAAAGGCAAAAAGGGAACTTATTTGCTATTACTAAGTGAAATAAGCCATCTAAAAAGACCACATGCTATATAATTCCACCTATATGACATGCTGAAGAAGGCAAATCCATGGAAACTGTACGAAGACCAGCAGTTACCATGGACTAGTGGAGAGGGAGGGCTGGATAGATGAAGCCCAGAGAGTTTGTAGGGCAGTAGTAAAACTGCTGCTTAAGATACTATAATACTATACTATATTCTAGTACACTATTGTAGTGGACACATGCCATTATACTTTTTTGAACGCCATATAGTTTTTACAACATCTACATTAGAGTAAACCCTAATGTAAACCATGGACTTTGAGTGATAATGATATATCCAAGTAGATTCAGCAATGGTAACAAATGCACCATTTTTTTTTTCAGGGATATTGATTAGTGGTGCAGGTTATGTATGTATGAGGACAGAGGATAGATGGGAAAACTCTCAATATTACTGAAAACTAAAACTACTCTAAAATATAGTCTCAACACACAAACAAGCCATAGGGCAGTGTGTGTGTGTGTGTGTGTGTGTGTGTGTGTATGCATGCATGTATGATTTATGTACAAAAATAGCAAATACATTCATAGAAAATAAACACACACACAATGTAATTATTAGAGGGAACTGAGCAGTGGTATGCAAACAGAATGTCATCTTTGAACCTGGATTTGTGCCTCTCCACTCTCTTTTCTGCAGCATGGAGAGGCTTTGAGACAGTTTGACTGTCCTTCCTTCCTTCCTTCCTTCCTTCCTTCCTTCCTTCCTTCCTTCCTTCCTTCCTTCCTTCCTTCCTTCCTTTCTACCTTCCTACCGTCCTACCTTCCTACCTTCTTTCCTGTTAGGAAATGGTTGTTATAAAAATTGACTCTTCTGATAGGATGTTACCAAGAGAAAAAAATGATCTAATAGCATCAAAATTATTATTTATCTTTAATTCACATAAACTTATTCAATAATTCCACTGATGTTGGTAATTTTTTATTTATGGTAGCAGAATTGGGAGTTTGAGTTACTGTACTTCTAAAATACTAGATAATTATTTTTAGAGAATTGGGGGCAAATATGTAGTATTAAATTCTTAAAATGTCTATAGTATACATATCTTTATCAATTTGAGTTTGGAAAAACTAAGTGTAAATGACATTTTGCCCAAAGTGATATGAAGCAGCATTCTATAAAAAAAAAATCAAAGAATTGTATACTTAAAGTGTTCATAACATAATTTGAAAAGAAATTGCCTTGAAATTACCCCTAAGTTGCAATTCAGTACCACCACAATTTTTGCTTCAAGTTCAGACTATGATACTATTGAAGCAGTATTTCTTTTTTGCTCCTTTGCCAGCATCCAAGAAAACTATGAAATACACATTGAAAAATAGAGTACTTCAGATCAGGATATCTCAGACCATTGGTAATTACTGGAAGGAAAATGATAATAAAATCCACATTTTATATAACATCGGAAGTTTTAAAATACAATGGACAGCATCTTTGCTCCTTAGAATTACTTGCGTGAAATTAAGAATATTGCCGAATCTGGAAGAATCTTAAAAATTGAAGCTAATCTAACATTCGCTGCTCACAGACTCATGTCACTTAGATTTATGTAAAACAGCCCAGGGGTAACAACTTGATGACATAGTTCTTTATTTCTACTGAAACAATTGTTTTGGGAATGTGGTTTAGCTTCTCTCTCATTCCTGCCTTTTAAACAGGCTTTATCAATTTTGTTTTTTCTTTAGTTTTTGTTGCACACATTTGTGAAACATTAGCCTTCAATGTGATAATGATAAGTAGCCTGGTTTCATGCCAAGACAGGAGTGGTCACCTTTCACAGGGAGTTCTTTGTAAGAAGGTAGCACAACACACAGTCAGCTACAACGATCCCATCATATTTACTACAGAGAGGGCGTGAAGGTTTTCCTTTCCTCCGATACCCCTCACCACATATACAAACTTAAAATCTAACAGGCCTGGAGCTTTAATGAATACTTGATCAAAGTTAAAACTTGATGTGCACTAGAATGTATTGGTCGTCTTCGGGCCAGCATGTGGGTCCAGAGGCTCCTATATCCCCTGCAGCCCTGAAATCCCAGGCTGCTCTGAGACATGCTTCATTGCAGTGTCCTACAGAAAATACATAACGTAACACTTTCATTAAAATGCTGTTTCTACTAATATTTTCAATAGAATTCCAAGTATTATAGAAGCTGCTCTATTGTATTTTTTTTCAGCCAAGAAATTGTCCTTTTTATTAATACTGACTTCCAGTAACTTCAATGCATTTTAATTTTCTTTATAGTGATTGTTTTTTACTTAACTGAGCAGTCAGTTATTTGGGACTTGGGGAAGAAATTCTGTATTTATTACATGGTAACTTTTCCTTTATTTTTAGATAAAGTAGAATTAAATAAAGTTTTTTTTCAACTAAAGAAACATCACAGAGCCGGTTTATAAACTCTCTTTGTATTAACCAAATCTGATGCGCTGTTCCAGAAAGACATTTCCTTTCCCTTAAAAATATATTGCTAGCACTGAATAATAAAATGGCAAATAGAGTGATACTTTACAAAACAAACATTTATTAATTCATTTTTCAAAAAAATATACTTATATCAACCTCCATCTAGTATGAACTTTCCATTTCTGATCGTTACTATCTTGAAATATCAAAAATTATATTAAGATGTTTATTCTTACGAAAAGGAAAATAAATATTCACTGTTTATCATAAAGAACTGTGAATGTGGCATCATTTACTATTGACATAATGATAAGCTTTATTCTCTCTGAGGAATATTATGAATTGTACATATCTCAGTTGATGTCTTGCAATGTTAAGAAATTACATTAAAAAATTAAGATTGAATTAAGTTGGCCTTGTAAGGATGAAATACTCAAACTAGAAAACATAAGATACAATGCATTGTTATTTCCATTTCATCAACAGAAAGTAATATATGTATAGTGGGGATAGCAAACACAGAAAATAGTTAATGTTTGAAAAATAATTAATGTTTTTAGAAAACTATTAACAAAAGATAATGTTCAGAAAATACTAGTTAATTTAGAAGTTTAGAATGGAGTTTTAAGAAGTAGGAAGGTATACAACTTTTCATACATTGAATTAGTTTCTACCTATAATCTCAGCAAATATATTAAATGCTCTTTTGAAGATGGGAAATTATGAAAGATGAAAGAAATATAATATTTAATGATTTTATATCCATCCCTTCCCTTCCTCTACTGATGCTTATACACGTTCTATTTAACTGTTGGGATATACGTCTAGTGTTAATACAACTAAATTTTCAATTTCTTGAAAGATTCAAACTTTTTTAATATCTAATAATCTGTCCAGCTCAGTGGACTCATTACCATAGTAGAAGAGTTTAAGTTTGCTGAATTATTATGTGTTTAATGCGCGCGCACACACACACACACACACACACAATTTTACTTTCATATTATGTTTGCATTTTATTCACAGACTAGAGGAAGCTCCTTAAAAAATTTAAAGATGAATACTTTGGATTTAAGAAAATCAGCAAAAGTAGCTTTTTAAAGTTGTGATTGGATGGTTATCCAGTAGTGACAAAGAGGTATTAATATATTTTACAGAAGACCATGTGCTTTAAATTGTATTTTTCTTCCAAAAATAATAGAACAATAGAGTGCTCAAATGACATTTATGTTCATCATCTCATGTATTCCACAGAATGATCCTTTTCAATAAGATGAGGGCAATATTACAATCTTCAGTCACAGATGATGAAATTGAGATACAGTAGTTCAGCACTGTACAGCACAGGCTCGCTGAGATTGAATGACGGCAGATTGACTTGAACCTTGATCTGCTTTTCTTCAGGTCCTAAAATAGCCACTATTACTGATTCAGGATATGCTGAAATGTTTTTGCTTTATGGAATAAATAACTATAAATCTTAACAACCACCTTGCAGTATTCATTTTAGTTACTATAGAAGTTTTCTCTCTTAAATTTGTTATCAATTAACTTTGTTTTAATTATGGGCGAGCCCATAAATATAACTTCTGCTTATAAATTTTAGAATAGGCAGGAAGAACATGTATCATTTATTGTATTTGGTTCCTATCCTCAGATGGGCTTTACGAGGACTTGAACTTATTCTACTTAAATGTATTTGGGCTGGGGTTGTAGCTCAGTGGCAGGTCACCTGTCTGACATATGCAAGGCATACTTCTTGGTCAATCGCCAGTACTGAAAATCTTTTGTTAAGATCATTTCAGTAAGTGTTTATTGACTCTCTATTCTAGACAGTTGACTATCAAAGAAATACGAAGTCCTTGTTCATGAAAGTAATTATGTAGTAAATAAAATAATATGGAAAATAATTACAATATAGTTTAGTTAAGTGCAGTACAAGCAGTAGAAAATATGAAATGACTAACTCTGAAGGGGCATAGAAGATCAGATTGAGGAACATCATTGGAAGCATCATTTAATAACTTGGAGCAGAATATTAACAGCCTGCATTTATGAAGATATCATGATATTAATTTCGATGAATAAGAAGTGATCTTAATAGATAGCTATTTAATTAATACCAGAAAATAATTGTTCTTATAACCAAAGAAAACATTTTAGTAAATACTCCACCTTTTGAACTAGTTAGAAACTATACGACACTCAGCATTATCTCATTTAATTTTTTTTAAATTTCTTTTTGTCATTTAATTTTGTAGGTCTGCTTTGCAAATGATTTGTTTTGGAGCAATGTCAGGATGCTCTTTTGTTAAATGAATGGCTCTGTTTACATTTCAGTGTCCTTGTTGGGTGTCTCGCTTCCTTCAGGAGGAAACTGTCTCTTATGCCTAGGTTATTAAAGTGTTTGGAACTTTACTTATGACCTAAAAGAATGATTCTTAAAAGTTTGAGTCCTGGACCAGCAGTAATGGCATCTCCTGGGAATTTGCTAGAAATTCAGATTCTCAGGCCACTTCCTCGACTTACTGAGTCAGAAAGCTTGGGCTGGAACTCAGCAATTATAGTGGAAGTGATTCCAATGCCTACCCAAGTTTGAGAACCACTAGTCTAGAAGGTGTGCACTAGTGCTGCTTTTTTTTTTTTTTTAATTTTTTTTTTATTGTAGTAATTTGTGCAATATAGCATACATCTTTGTTAAGTACGAGTTGTTAACAACATATTTGCACACAGTTCTCATTTGACCCTTTCCCCAATTCCCACCCCAATCCCCTACTAGTGCTGCTTTTGACAAGTTATAAGATCTAGCCCATTTTGCTCAATCCCTATCAAAAGCTTGTCTGGGAGTGATTTGGGATTAAGCACATGATTGCTAGAGATGGACTCTTAGCTCTACCACCATCATACTGGCTCCTTATAAGAAAGCTTAATGCTATTCGCCTGTATTTAGAGACATTTTCATCTGTTAAAACCATTTATTTCACTACTTTACTTTTTAAGAATGTTGTAGAAGATGGTGTTCAGTACCTTCCAGTGTTTGTTATCTAAAGGCACATGGGGAAAATATATAGCTCAGATTTCACTGTCAGGGATAGTTCTGTTTGTGAGCACTCTTATTTCCTTTCATCTT
>PVLC010007140.1:0-65027 GCA_004027655.1 Graphiurus murinus | reverse complement strand
GCCGGGCGTGGTGGCGCATGCTTGTAATCCCAGCATTCGGGAGGCTGAGACCAGAGGATCCGGGTTCGAGGCCAGCCTCAGCTACCTACTGAGGCACTCCGAAACTTAGTGAGACTCGGTTTCAAAATAAAGAATAAAAAAATAGGGCTGGGGGTGTAGCTCGGAGGTAGAATGCCCCTGAGTTCAATCCCCAGTACCGCAAAAAAAAAAAAAAAAAAAAAAAATTAAATGCATATTTATCATGTGGAAAAAATTACCATATGATTGAATAATTTCTCTCCTATGTACATACAATGTGAAGCAGACCCTTACAGTGCTTAATAACTAAGAGTAATAAAAACATGCTTCCACACAAAAAAACATTCAAATGTTCTTAATAACATTGTTCCTAATGGTCAAAAGTGATCACAATCCATATGTCTATCAGCTGATAAATGGATAAACAAAACAAAGTATATTCATATAATGGAAGATTATTCAGCCATGAAAATTTGATACAAGCTACAACATGGATAAATCTGCAACTGATTATACTAAGGAAGAAAAGCCAGATGCAAAAGAGAATCATGGGATCCTCTTCATGAGAACATGAGAAATGTTCTGAAAAGGAAAACCTATAGAGACAGAAAATATATTTGTGATTACCTGGGACTAGGGATGGGAACAGGGAGTGACTGCAAGTGAGCACAAGGAATGTTTTGGGAGTGGCATAAATATTTTAAAATTGGTTTGTGGTAATGGTTTCAAAACTAAAAAAATAAAAATGATTAAATTTTAGATTTTTAAGTGGATGAATTTTATGGCTATTTGATTATATCTTAATGAAAGTATAATAGATTTGAAGGGTCAAGTAATATATACTCAATAAATGGTAGATTTTATCATTGCTGAAGCAATCAGGGAAGGCCTTCTGAAAGAACTGGACCTTTAATGACAGGTGATGGGTAGGGTTTGGATAGACAATGAGAAAATGGGGAAGGGAAGAAGGAAGGACAGGGAAATGGTATGAGCAGTGGCCTAGAGTAAGAAATAAGCCTAGTGTTCATTTGTCTTGATATAGAGCTGACTGGAGTAAAGAGTCTATCGTGCAGGATATTTGGATCTTGAGAGATAAGATACTCTTGGTATTAGAGACCTAAGACTGGAAAAGGACCAGTAGAGCACAGCTGACATGTGCCATTGAGGAGTAGTGTTGAAAGTGTTTGTGTTGTAGATACTTTAGCGATAGAGTTAAGAAATGGCTCTTGTGTAGGATCAGTGGGATTCACAGATACTGGGAATAGATTGTGGCTGCAGCTGGCTGGTGTTCATCCAAACCATTTAGAGGATAAGTTTGGAAGAGTTTAGTTGGTAGGATATGGTATGGTATGGCAGGTGTCTAAACAGTAATTTATATAAAATTAGTTTTTCATCTGAGAAAATAGGCTATAAGGCCAGCTTGGGAGTCTGTAAGGTAAAAGGAGCATTGTGGAGCCATGCATGTAAAAATGGTGATCCAGCTGGCTGTCTTTTCTCTGACTGCTTGTGGAATCATATAAGCACTAACTAAGCTGCTTTACAGTCTTATGACTTATTTAGGTAAGCAGCCCTGTCAACATTATGCCCTCCAGCTTTCAAACAAATCCAGTGAAGTCAGTAGGGAGAAAGTCTCTAAAAGTCTTCTCAAAGTTGTATCGAATTTTAAAGATTTTTCCACCCAACATGAAGCAGACCCTTACAGTGTTTAATCTAAATGATGGGATAAGAGCATAGCCTTCTCAGAAATGCCTTTGTTGTCAATTTTAATTCCACTAAATTTTACCTGACAGAGTAAGAATGAAACATAAGCTAGTTTGTCAAGCATCTCAGTAATCTGTTGTGGCAATCATCTGCTTCAACTCAGCCCTGCAGTGCTGGGGTCTGGTGAATAATATGTCTTAACTTGGAAAGAACTTATTAAGTGTTTGACCATTGATTAATGAAAGAAAAATACATCAGATAGACCATAAAGCGATAAATGGGACAGGAGCCTTGGCAGACATTTGTGCTTCTTGCCCACTATCATACCATGATTTATTTTGAAAATAATGACTGCTCATTTTCTTATCCACATACCTACAATGCCACAGAAGAAGCAGTGTTGACAATCAACAGACACAAAAATTTAAAATATTGCAGGTAACTCCTATTCTCAGTTTTAATTGCCATTATAAAACTGAAAAAATACTCTTCTTTCTGGTAAAACTTATCTCTATGCCCACGTAGGTTATTGAGCACTTGCAGGATTGACAGCATACAGCATGCCAATTTTGTTCTCCTCTGCTTTTATGTCTCAATGTGATGCACCAGGTTTGACTTGAAATATTTGATGCCTTTATAGACTAGTGGCCCATGAATTCCTATTGAAGCTTGTTTCCCATGAATATCTTTTTTAACTGTTCAGGTTTAATTTTACCTCATCATTTCAGACTACAGTCTTTGAAGCTTCTTTTTAAAGATAATTTCTCAATTTGATCATAAGGCAAGTGACTAAGACCTCCTCCTTAAATAGCACAAGAAAAGACTTTATATAATATTATTATATGAACATAACATACCACTTATGGTATTCAAAACCAAATAAAATATAAAATCAAGGGGCTAGGATAGATTCCATTAGACCTGAAAAGCTTACCAGCATTGCCTTACAATTTCTTTCCTAAAGTTTTGAAGGTTTCCTGTTCATTACACCCTCTCAAAACTTTTAATACTACAATCTGAAACCTTGCCTCATGATAATCCTTCTGTATTTCATTTACCAATAATTGCAATTTCTTAAAAATGAAGTGGGAAGTTATTAGTTTGATAACACAGAGAAACTCTTCATGTCTTGATCCCCAACAGGTATTCTTATAAATTATTGTCAAATTACAGTAGATGGCAATTCCTACTCTGTTGCCACTGATAGAAAAATCTATGCCATATTATTCTGGATTTTATTATCTCTTAAAACATTGTCAGATTGGTTTTAGAGTAGCATAGATATAAAACAAATACACAAGATACCTTTCCAATAAAAGAGAGGAAAACCAGCCTTCTTTGTGCCTGAGAACTGTAGCATCAAAAGGAAACAACATTTCTGAGTACCTTCTTGCTTCAGTACAAGAATTTTATATTTATTTTCTACTTAACTATAAAGAATGCACAGCCAGTTTGTCGTATAAGAAAAATCTCAGGACCCAGAGAAAGAAACCTCAATATTTTTATCCTACATTTATCACTAACAAGGTATATGTCTGTAACAGTTCACCTAGGTTCTCTGTATCTTAGTTTCTGCTGCAAAATGAGATGGTTGAATTTGATGACCTTCAATATTACTTTTCTTTTTTTTTTTTCTTTTGCGGAACTGGGGATTGAACTCAGAGGCATTCTACCTCCGAGCTATTCCCTCAGCCCTATTTTTTTTTATTCTATATTTTGAAACCGAGTCTCACTAAGTTGCGGAGTGCCTCACTAGGTAGCTGAGGCTGGCCGCGAACCCGGATCCTCCGGTCTCAGCCTCCCAAATGCTGGGATTACAAGCTTGCGCCACCACGCCCGGCTTTCAATATTACTTTTCATTTTATTATCCTATAATTTAAAAAGATGAATGCAAACAATATATGTACTATATTTATAATTATGAAATTTCTTATATGACATGATAGCAATATATGAATAAAGAGCTAGAAACATTTTGAAGATGAATAGAAGGAAAGCTCCTACACAGGTTAATAATAGTAGCTAATATTTTTGTATTAATTTACTAAAATATTTTAATTTACTAAAATATTTATGGACACATAGATGCCATATTAGTGGCAAGTAGCATCAAAAGGAAACAACATTTCTGAGTACCTTCTTGCTTCATACATAATAGTGAAGGACATAGATCTGTAGTATAGAAAAGTCTTCATTAACTATAATATTTAGGATTACAGAATCATTAGTAAGAAATAAATTGAAGGCCAGGATTCACAAGGAAATAGTATTTAAAGCATTCTGTATTCTTTCTAGTACAAAAATAAATCTGTTTGACAGAAAAAAAAACAAATGCAAAATAGGGGTTATCTACTTATTGATTCTAGGATTTGTTTGACAACTGCCATCATAATATCCTGACTAGCAGTATTTTTGTTCACTCATTTTTAAAAACTTTTACCCTAGATACATCTAGAAAATCCCCCCTTGCCTTTTATTTGGCAATATCCGTAAAATTCATAAGTTGTATTAGGTTTAGCTAGTCAGACCTTATTCTTGGAAATATGCAATTATTTTTAATACCACCTTTGAAAATATGACTTTGTCAAAAGGTTCCCAGTTGCAGCTATATCTTAATCTTATGGAAATTTCTCCTTCTTCTCCTGTCAATGTTACTAGGATAATGATGATGATAATTACAGAGATGGCAATGAAAACAACAAATGTATTATAATAACTAACATCTATTAAGCACTTATTATGTGCCAGGAACTATTTAAAGTGATTTTCCCATGTTATCATTTTTACAAAAACCCTTTGAGATAAATTCTATTATTATCTCCATCTTATATCTGAGCATAAGAAGGCATAACGAGGTCAAGTAATTTGCTCAAAATCTCATGGTTAGTGTCAGATATGGAAGCAGCCTTGCATTCTGATTTTGTAGCCTGGAATCTAAACCTTTCACTCTATTGCTTGAGGACACACAACTTAGACACTGAAAGATTGAATTGTTAATTCAGTCATGTTACAGTCTCAGAATATCTCATAGGCAAACTTGTAGAGTATGCAGAATTTTGTTTTTGGCATTCTTCACCTCCACTTCTGCACATTTAACCACCCTCACTGCTTCATACTGCCAGATTCTCGGTTTCCTCTACTTGTATTCCATCTTTTGATGTTTAGCTAAACTGTAAGGTTCTAGAGAGTATGGTCTGAGTTATATTACTCCTTTGTTTCCCACTTACTGTACCCAACCATGACACTAAACACAGGGCACATGTGAAATCCTTGTGACATAAAGTGCCAAACTTTGCAATACATTCCTTTAAAAAATAATGAGTTCTGTTCTCCTAGAGGAGGCGTGTGTGCATGCACATTCACAAGCTCAAATGTATTCTCAAATGAACTCTAAGTAGTGAGGGAAAACACAATGCCTGCCACATAGCAAGTGCTCTGTGACTATCTGGTAAAGGAATAAATGAATGAAGCAGAGGGGGACAGAGAGTCTCCCTAGAATAAAATCAATATCAATTGTCCTTGTGCCTATTTCTACAAAATACATACTCTTTTGAACCATTAAATAATTGATGCAATGCTCTAATCTTTTTTTAGTTCATTCAGATCATAGTAATTTTGCCAGCAATTTTTAATAATATTTCACTACAATTTCAATTAGAAACACGTGTGGATCTGTTTGAGATATATATTCATGGGATATTTGTGATATCCAGGTCCTTCCTCCAATGACAAAATCTGCATATGCTCAAGTCCCTCATATAAAATGGCATAGTATTTGCATAGAAACTGCACACATCCACTTATGTATTTGGAATCATCTCTAGATTGCTTATAATACCTAATACAATATAAATACTTTGTAAGTAGTTGGTATGCTGTATTATTTAGGAAATAATGATGGGTAAAAGTCTGTATATGTTCAATACAGATGCAATTTCTTAGGATAGTTTTGATCTGCAGTTGGTTGAATCCAAAGATGTGGAGGACTGTGTGTGTTAATCTTTGTAATCATATAGACATACACATACACATACGTATATGTGTATCCAAAGAATGGTATAGATATTGTACTTCATGTTTTTGGTTTGAGTAAATAGATTAACTCTTAGTATATTTCAGCTGAATGAATATGATTATTATCTTAGTATCTGGGTAAATCTTGAGGTACAAATTGACTCAGACCTATTCATATGTAATATCAGACTTTAGACAAATCCTTTCATAACAAAAAATAAATGGAGAACATATGATGGCTTAGGTCTTTATATATAATTATATGGTTCCCAGAGGGGAGTTATAATTGAATTATAAGCTGCCTCATGAGTATTCTTGATGGCATTTAGAGAACCACAAAGCAAGAACTGAGCAATTTTTTTCACCAGCTAAAATAATGAATAAGACACCCTATGATTCAATTATAACTAGCCTCCAGGAACCATATAATTATATTATAAAGTAGTTGTAGGAAACTGAATGTTTTTTAACACACTGTATATGTTTGAAATCATAATTTGATAATTTTACTTTACTTCTTACCTTTCCTAACAAAACAGATTCGGAGACATCTTTTGTTATCTTATTTTCATGTACTTTTCAAAACTTTCATTACAAATTACCATCCTGGGAAGTCCTTAGTCCCTTTCATTGTAGTCTATGCATATATATACTTGAACTCTTTAGTCATCAGTTTTCTCAACTATGAAATTATCAGACTTGACTTAGATGATGTGTAAAGTACTTCCTAACATCAACACTCATTGAATTTTGTATTAGGCTCCTTCAAGAAATAGAACCAATGGGATATGTATGTATAGATATTAGAGAGGTAGGAAGATTCAGTCTCAGGAAATGGTACATGTATTTGTGGGTTGGCAAGTTTGAAATCTACAGGGTGGCTTAGCAGAATGAAGACATAAAGAAGAGTTGATGTTGTTACATGAGTCTTAAGGCAGTCTGTAGGCAAAATTCTTTCTTCATTGGAGTGCCTCAGGCTATTCTTTTTAGGCCAACAACTGATTAGAAGCCCACCCACACCTTGGAGGTTAATCAGCTTTACTCAGTGTCTGCATACTTAACTGCTAACCACATCTAAATAATTCCTTCATGGCAACATCTAGGCTAGCAATTGACCAGATAGTAGGCACCAGGCTTAGCCATGTTTATACATAAAATTAGCCATCACAAGTTTGTACAGTGAGAAAATATTGTATTCTTCAGGTCCTGCTTCTCCAGATTGTGGATAATCTTTAAGGGACATTAACAGAAATTAAGAAGGTAAAACTTCATGCCAGATTTTTGAAGTATGGAATAATATTATTATCATATACTAAAATTAAAATAGATGCTTTTATTTTTAATGAAGTGACCTGAAGAAATAAGTTTTCAAGAACAATTATTCTATTTTTATAGAATGAAGGGTTGCCTGGCTCTAGAATAAAAAAGCTAATTAAGATTTTTTTTAAAAACTCACAAAAATTTAAAATGATATGTTTCAATCTATTTCCTATTAAAGACTTACTCAAACTTTCCACTATATAATTAAGTGATGGTAAAAAAAATCTCTCCATAGAAAACTCACTTTATCAGCTGGGCACAGTGGCACCTGCCTATAATCCCAGTATTTGGAAAGCTGAGGCAGAAGGATCACAAGTTCAAAGCCAGCCTTGGCCACTTAATTAGACCCTGTTTCAAAATAATAAAAGCTCAATTGTAGAGCAGAAAACAGAAAAACCACCATATCTACTTTTCTACCTTTTTACCATTTTATTTAGGGTTTTCTCAAGAAACTGATACTTACAGTAGCTACATTAATCTTTAAAATTTTAATGAGACTTTATTAAAAGTAATATAATATATACATATGTACATGGATGCTCATAGCAGCACTATTCATAATAACCAAAAAGTAGAAACAACTCAAATGTCTATCATCTGGTAAATGGATAAACTTGTACATACACACAATGAAATAATATTCAGTCATAAAAGAAATGAAATTCTGATAACATACAACAAAAGGCCACATATTGTATGATTATTTTCTTTGTGATAACTGGGTAATGAATCCAGGGGCATTTCACCAGGGTCTCACTAAGTTGCTGAGGTTGGCCTTACAATGCACCTAGCTGTATGATCCCACTTATATGAAATAACAAGAATGTAAAATAAACTAGGCACAGAAACACAAATACTTCACAATCTCATTGTAAGCAGAATCTAAAAATGTTGATCTCACAGAAATTGATAATATAATGGTGATTATTAAAGGGTGAGGCAGTTTAGGGAGATGTTGGTCAAAGGATAGAAATTATAATGGTATGAAGTATAAATTTAAGATAGCTATACTAACTATAGATACTAACTATAAGATACTAACTATAGTTAACATAGTATGGATGAAAAATCCTAAGAGAGTGGGTGTGAAGTATTCTCACCACAAAATGATAGTTATCATTTTTAAGGCATATACTTCAAAATATGATGTCATATATGCTAAATATATAATTTTATTTGCCAATTTTTAAATAGTAAATTTTAAAGAATAGTTAAATCTATAAAACAGAAATTAGATTAGTGGCTGTGGGGATGGAGGGGTTGAGGGGAGAACAGGTAATAAGTGTCGCTGCTAATGGGTACAGGTTTATTTTTGAGGTGATGAAAATTTTTATTTTATTGATGCATTGTAATCTACATCTTGATGCAGTTCTGGGTGACAGAGTCATACATGAACAAAGCACTTATTGATCCCTCCCTTAGTTCCTGCTCTATTCCCTCTTTCCCATGCTCAGCTCAGTGATTGGTTTTGATTAGTTTATGTATGCATATCATGTCCATTGAACTGCTTCCCCCTTCAAGTCTTCCTCCCCCCTCCCGTCTCCCTCAGTTAGGTCCTCTCCTTCACTCATCTAAGGTTTCTCCTTTGTCTGGAGTCCTTCCTATGTCCTTTTTTCTCCCTAGCTTCTATATATGAGGAATAATATTTCTCAGCTAGAAGAACCATGCATGAGGCATCACAATACCTGGCTTCAAACTATACTACAGAACCACAGTAATAAAAACAGCATGGTATTGACACAAAAACAGATACATAGACCAATGGAGCAGAATAGAAGACTCAGAAACAGACTCACAGACTTACAGTCAACTGATTTTTGACAAAGGAGCCAAAAATATACACTGAAAAAATGATAGCCTCTTTAATAAATGGTGTTGGCAAAACTGGTTAACCATATGCAGGAAAATGGAAATAAACCCCACTATCTCACCCTGCACAAGAGTCAACTCAAGGTGGATCAAAGACCTGGAAGTCAGGCCAGAGACCTTGCAGCTACTTGAAGAGGGCATAGACCCAACACTTCAACACATAGGCACAGGTAAAAATTTTCTCAACAAGACCCCAAAACCACAAGCAACTCAAAGGAAGATCAATACATGGGACTGCATTAAACTGAAGAGCTTCTGTGCAGCTAAGGACCTATCAAGAACCTCAACAGAGAGCTGACAGAATGGGGGAAATTTTGCCAATTACTGATTCTATAGAGGGCTAATATCTAGAATATACAGAAAACTCAAGAAACTCACAGCTAAGAAAACAAATAGCCCAATCAAAAATGGGCAAGTGAACTAAATAGACACTTCACAAGAGAAGAAATGCAAATGACCAATAAATGTATGAGGAAATATTCAACATCATTAGCAGTCAGAGAAACGCAAATCAAAAGCAAACTTCTATAAAGAAGAAAAGCAGTCTTAAGCTAGCAGAAGCAAAGGCTATGCAAGGAATCTGCAGGTGAAAAGAGTTACATACTTCACAACCAGTAAGCTGAAATCAGAAACGGGAGCTAAAGAAAGTATCACAGATCATAGCCACTCAAGGAGGGAAGACAGGAAACCTGAGGAAAATCACCACACAATCAGGACCAGCACCTGACTAATGACCTGGGGTCCGGCCACCAGATTGAGAGTGTTACTGGCACACAGACATTGAATCCAGGTAGTTTCTGACTGTCAACGTGGAAAGACTGCAACTGAATTTGCTGTCAGCATCCCTTTGAACCTGGTGGCACCCCAAACCAGCCCAGGTGAACCAGAAATCGGAATGAGCTGGGGATCTTACATTCTGAAGCAGCATCTTGGAGGACCATTCCCACTGGCACTAGAGTGGGCAGGATCTGCACTGAACCTTCCAACCAATGTGCCTTGATCTCCCACACTGCTAGTAGAGTCCTGACAGTTGCCTGAGCCCCAGAAGTCTAAATCAGCCCAGCCCCTACCCTCTCCAGTGTACAAATCATTCAACAAAGTTCCAAAGTTCTGATGGAAACTAGGCCTCATCTGTCAGAACTCCCCTTTTAGAGTCCAGTTCTAGTCCTGACCTGAGCACATTCATTTCCTCTTCTGGAATAAATCTTCAGTAGATGCCACTTCCTTCCTCATCCTACTCCCTATGCTGATGGACCAACTAAGTAAAAGACAGCTTAGGCTGAGTCAAAAAAAAAAAGTAAAAGATTTAAAAAGTGGCAGGAAACAACAAAAACCTATCTATAATAACACTGATGTAAGTGGTCTCAACTTCCCAGTTAAAGAACACTGGCAAAGTGAATTAAAAATCAAAATTGGGGAGTTGAGATCATTTACATGTGGTGTTATTATAGAGAAGGTTTTTTTTGTTTGTTTTTTTTTTTTTTACTATTTCCTGTCATTTTTTAAATCTTCTCTTTGACTCAGCCTAAGCTGTCTTTTACTTAGTTGCTCTTCTAGGTTTTAATTCAATTTACATATTTGAGATGAAATGGGTCATTTATTTAAAGGCAGAGAAATACTTGGCATAAGGAAAAAACAAAAGGCCCAAACATAAACTATTACTGAGAACTATTATCCCTCATATGTGGAATCAAAATCAGGTTAGTCCCTCCTGTGTCTCCCTTGCTTCCACGTATGAAGGATAATAGTTCACAGTAATGAAGTAATGAAGCATTTGTGCCTCAAATCCTGAATCTATAAATAGTTTATGTTTTGGCCTTTTGCTTTTTTCTTATGCCAAGTATTTCTGCCTTTAAATAAATGACCCATTTCACCTCAAATATGTAAATTGAATCAAAACCTAGAAGGAACCATTGTAATTTGAAGAAATATTGCTTGGGGAAAGCCCAAAGCAGGAGGTCGCAGGCTCATTCCTCTTTTGTAATCTTATACTACCTATGAGAGTTCCCATTAAAACAGGAACAAGACAAGGATGTTCATTATCACCACTTCTCTTCAATATAGTACTTGAGACTCTAGTGAGAGCAATAAAGCAAGAGAAAGAAATTAAAGGAGTACAAATAGGAAGGGAAGAACTAAAACTGTCCCTATTTTACACGACATTATACTATACTTAGAAGACCCAACAAACTCAACCAAAAAAGTTATAAAACTGATCAACAAATTCAGCAAAGTGTCTGGATACAAGACACGATCTTAAAAAATCAGAAGCTTTCCTGTATGCCAACCATAAATCCACTGAAAAAGAAATCCAGAAAACACTTCCACTCACGGTATCTCCCCCCAAAATAAAATACTTAGGAATAAACCTAAATAAGGATGTAAAAGACCTTTATGAGGAATATTATAAAACATTGAAAAAAGAAATTTAAGATCTTAGAAGAAGAAAGGACGTCCCATGGTCTTGAAAAAGCAGAATAAATATCATCAAAATGACCATTATTCCAAAAGTGATCTACAGATTCAATGCAATACCCATTAAATTACCAAGGTCATTCTTCACAGACACAGAAAAATCAGTCCTTAGATTCATTTGGAACAACAAAAACAGAATAGCCCAAGTATTTCTCAGCAATAAGAAACATGCAGGAGACATAACAATACTTGGCTTCAAACTATACTACAGAGCCATAGTAATAAAAACAGCATGATATTGGCATAAAAGCAGACACATAGACCAATGGAGCAGAATAGAAAACTCAAAAACAAATCCACATGCTTACAGCCAATTGCTTTTTGACAAAGAGGCCAAAAACACACACTTGAGAAAAGATAACATCTTCAACAAATGGTGTTGGCAAAACTGGTTATCCATATGCAGAAAAATGGAAATAATCTCCACTTTCTCACTTTGCACAAGGGTCGATTCAAGATGAAAATGCTTTGATTGTGATTGTTTTAGTCAGCATTCTCATCACTATGACCCAAACATCTGATATGCAATCCTTATCAGAAATAAGATTTATTTGTACATGGTTCTGGAGATTTCAGAAGTCATATTCTATTTGGGGGACAGCTGCCAAGCAATATATATCCTCAAGGCATCAAGGTTGGTAGCAGAGAGGAAGAGTGAGAGCTTGTGTCAGCTTATGGTGGCAAAGGAGAGAGAAGCAGAAAGCTTCACCAGCTGTGGAGGAAAACAGAGTTACTGGCCATGTCTCCATCGACCCTTCCCTGGCAACCATGTCCCACTTCCAACATGACTGCCTTGTCTACCATATGAGGTCCGGGAGACACTTTAAATCCAAACTATAACAGTGATGATGCTTACACAATTTTGTGAATGTATGAAAAAGATTGAATTTACATTTTAAATAGATTCTATCACATGTGAAATATATCTAAATAGAGCTGTTAAATAGTAATCTATGAGTAAACTTCAAATAACATTGAAGAATATGTATTGGAATGTTAAAGTCTCCCTCTCACTCCCACCCCAATCTGCACTCACACCACTAGAATTCACTGAAAATATTTCATGCTTTTCCTCAAACACTTTTCTATCTCTTGTTTTTTTTCATTCAGTAACACTTTCAAAAACTTTCTGTATAAGCATATATACATCTTTAACATTCTTTTGAACACCTATCTAGTATTCCTTTATGTGGATACATCAAAATCTATTTAAACATTTTCCTCCTGAGGAATTCTTCGTTCTTTCCAGTGCTTGCAAAAGTGCTGCACATACATTCTTTGATACTTACTTACAAAAAGATGCATAAATGTATCTGCAGGATAAATTCTTACCCATGAAATTATCTACTTGAGAGGACTGTACATTTTATATTTTTAGATATATTGCTCCATATATTCATTTAAACCAATTTATTCTCTCATTGGCAGCACTTAAAAGTGCTTGTTTCTCCAAATTAAATCTAGATATTATGAGACTTTTTTGTTGTTGTTGATATGACAGGTGAAAAAACTTTTACAATTTAGTTTTTAATTATACTTTTAATTGAGAATGAGTTTGAATATCTTATTTTTTTCTTATGTATTTTTATGTCAATTTATGTGTGCTTCTTTCACATTTCTGTTGAGTTATTGATTCTTTCATTCATTTTTTTTTATTTTTGTGGTACTGGGGATTGAATCCAGGGGTATTCTACCTCCGACCTACATCCCCAGCCCTATTTTTTATTCTTTATTTTGAAACAGGGCCTCACTAAGTTACGGAGAGAGTCAATAAGTAGCTGAGGCTGTCTGCGAACCCAGATCCTCCGGTCTCAGCCTCCCAAGTACTGGATTACAAGTGTTCACCACCATGCCCGGTGGTCCTTTGATTATTGATTTGTAAGATCTCTTTAAAAATTAAGGAATTTACCCTTTCTAACCATAAATGTTGCCAAAATTCCTCCTTTTTAATTTTTATTTACATTGTGCTAGTAGTGCTTTTTTAGGTAGATTTTTTTTTTCCATATTGGGGATTGAACTCAGGGGCACTCTACCTCTGAGCTACACCCCAATCCTATTTTTATTCTTTATTTTGAAACAGGGTGTCAATAAGTTGCAGAGAGGGCCTCACTAAGTAGCTGAGGCTGACTGTGAACCCGGATCCTCCTGTCTTAGCCTCCCAAGTACTGGGAGTGGTGTGCGCCACCACGCCTGGCCAGTAGATAATTTTTTAAGTGTCTGTTTTGTTGCTTTCAAACAGTTGTTTTCAACTGAAACATATTATTTAACTGAAATCAACAGATAATGTGACTTATTTTTTAACAAGTCCATGAAGTTTCCTCTGAAAGAGACCTTCAAATTTCCAGTGATGTCAATATTCCACTGCATAGACCTCTATTCTCATGAACATCAGATATCCCTTAATTCTAATCCTGGACTTTCTTCTTGGATAAGGTCATTTTTCTTGCCTTTTTATTGTTCACAGATTGATCAATAAAAACATGATAACATTGAACAGATTTCAGATCTTTTTATCCTTTGCCAGAACCAATGCATTGTCACTTCACTCAATATAACAGCACGCTTTCAACATGGAGACCAAATGACACATAAAATGCTTTAATGTAGAAAGTACAATTATAAACATAAATGTAGAAAGTACAATTATAAATATAAAAGACATGACACTATGGTATTTGCTATTAAGACTACTTTTCCATTTTCTTTTCCCCCTTTCTCCTTCCTTCTCCTTTATTTCCTTAATATCTATTTTCAGCCTTCCTTTCTTTTTTTCATTTTCTTCTCCCTTTTATTATGAAAACAATGCATGCTCATGACAAAACATATGTTTGTATGTGTATATACACTGATATAGTTAGATAATTACAAACAGGGTGTATTAAGAGCTCTCCTATTTAGCCTCTTCACTTGATTTTCCATTCATATGTTTCAGAAGATATAAATTTACTCTATGCACATTCTTGAAATTTTCTATGTGAATACCAATGTGTGTGTTCACTTTGTAACATATGATCTTGCAAGAACATATGCATACAAATGAATCCTATTCCCTTAGTAATAATCATCTCAGGCTATTCACGGATTCCAGTGCTATCTTTGCTAAAATTTTCTTAAGATTTTTTGTGGTATTTGATTTTAGACTCTAAGAATTATTATTGAATAATTTTACTGGTGATTTTATTTTCTTTCAGGATGGATTTGATCTTTTGGAACAAACATTTTTTGCAGTCAGGTCTGTTAGATATAGGTATTCAATATACACTATGTTTTGAGCAATGACAGCATTGTTTATATGTTTATAGCATCACAAGGTGACAGAATCAATTAAGGAACAGAAGTTCATTTAAATGTATGAATCCTTCAGTGTGAATTTTTGAATATTGTTGTTCTGGTTACAAATTTCACCTTAGTTCCCCTCCCTAAGAGCCTAAGAAGCATCATTCTAGATCAGCACAGACTTTTGTTTCTGACAGTATCCCTGGAGGGGTACAATGACAATTTCAGAGGTGAGAACAAGCTCCTGGATTTTTTCTGTAAGCCTTTAATTTCCTGTTATTCAAAGGTTTGCTTTCTTTTTATTTTATTTCCCCTCCCTCTCTCTTCCTTCTTTTCTTTCTCTCTCTTTCTAGTAAAAAAAATCTGATTACAGTTGTTTCTGGAATACATATGTCATTTCAATTCTGCTTAATTTCATATCTTTTTAAAGAAAATATACATCTTTTTTCAGAACTTTATACATATATGCTTTTATTGGTACATTATAGTCTCATATCATAATGTAGTGCAGAGTGATAGTGACATACATGCACAGGGAACTTGGTAACCTTTCACCTGGATCCCTCCCCAGTCCCTCTCCTTCCCCATACATAATATTGAGATTGACACTGGTATTCTCACATATGTAGATAACATGAATAGAAGTGCTTCCTATGTTAATTCTCCCTCCCCTCCCACCACTCTCCCCTAGAAAACCTCCCTGTCTACACTAATGTTTTGCCTTTATTATCTAAAGTCCCTACCAGATGTGGTGAGGCACACTTGTAATCCCAGTATTTGGGAGACTGAGATAGGAGAATCTCAGGCTCAAGGACAGCCTCACCAAGTAGTGAGACTCTCATCAACCTAGAGAGGCCCTATTTCAAAATAAAAATAAAAAATAGGGATAGGGGTGTAGCTTGAAGGTAGAATGTCCCTGAGTTCAATCCCCAATACCACAAAAAAAGAAAGAAAGAAAGAAAGAAAGAAAGAAAGAAAGAAAGAAAGAAAGAAAGAAAGAAAGAAAGAAAGAAAGAAAGAAAGAGAAAGAAAACCCCTCTGGTATCCCAATTACTCCCAAGCTTCCGCATATGAGAGAAACATATGACACTTCACTTCTGTGGCTGGATAATCTCGCTCAACATAATGTTCTCCAGGTCCTTCCATTTTCTTGCAAATGACATAATTTTGTTCTCTTTTATTGCTGAGTAGAATTTCATTGTGTGTATATCCCATAATTTTATGATCCATCCATCTTTTGATGAACACCTCGGTTGGTTCCATAATTTGGCTATTGTAAAAACATTCTCTATCACCATTCTCATCATTCACATTGAGATACTTTAAAAATAATTTTCCAAAGCTGTCACTTAATAAAATCATTATAATGTCCTAGTATTCCAAGAATTTATTTCTTAAGGTCAACTTCTATTTTCATTGGCTTTGATGGTCATTATAGGGGTTTAAATTTTAAATTAATGAAGGATACAATAGTAATCTATGGCAAATCTTGCCTAGTTTGGATAAGATTGTGGCACAATTTTTTTTTATTCTATAACAGATGCAAATGTTAGGTGGAAAAAATAGAGAAACTTGATTATGAAGAGGGTTTATGATACTGTGCATGGGGCATAAAAGAAATGATGAGAGCCATTCATAAAAAGTAAACCTTTATTTATAAGCATGATAGGGTAGGTAGAAGGAGAGCAATGTTTTGGACTCTTAAGAGTTTTGGACTCTTTCAGAGTCTGAAAATAATCCCAGATTTCCAAATTGAAGAGCAGTGCCCCAAAACAACTGCATATTCTTTAGACATTCCCTTCATATAAGATCAGATAGAGCCATAATTTATTCATTAGCTCTTATTTTAGTCACTCAGGCATCCCATGTTCCTTGTCATTTATGAGAATGTCCATGATCCATTGCACTGCTCTGTTCCTTTTAGAATATGGCTCATCACTGTGAAAGAATGGGCAAGATGTGGGGAGAAGTGTCTTTAAATGGCTTTATTGAATTTCCATTGACAAAACTGTCATACCTTCATTCACAAAGTAAGCATTGAATATCTGCTGTGTGCCATACACTATGGTAGCTACTTGGAATATAGAAAAGAAAATGGCATCTGCCCTTGAAGTAGTCCCAATCTAAGCATAGAGTTTGGAGTAGGGGGAGATGTAATCAGGGCAATAAAATGCAACACATGCTATCTTATGGCATTGATTGGTTATTCTAAAGGCTTTCTCAATCTCTTCTTCTATTAGAAGAGTAAATAAAATGCAAATCTCTACTCAACTTCCTATCCTTACCACTTATGTGACGCAAAACCTGTCATGCATTACTTGACTGTGAGAGCCTCAGTTTTCTCTTTGTAAAATTGGGATAATAATAAGGACATTAGAGAGTTTGAATGAAATAATTTATGCATATAGTATGACTAGTTTTTTGTGCATAGTCAAGTTATGATTATGCTTACTTACATATAATTTGCTTGCATGGTTTGCATGATGATGTATGACTTTTTTCCTTCCTGGAGACAAGATTTTTACAATTTAAAAAGTGGCAGATACTGAAGAAGAAAATGACTATATTTTCCCAAACCTTATGAACACTTGTATAATGCACCAAACATGCTTTTATAGTGATACATTTTGTAGCTGTCCAGCATGGCATGCATATTATGCTTGCCACAAACACAATAATTTCACTTGCCACTTAACTTCTGTCTCTCACATTTTCCTTCATATTTTCCTTGTAAGGGACATGGTAAGAAAGACAGTGCACAGAAAAATGGTTCTCTCCCCTTCTTCACATGTCTCTTTTCTATTCTCTAATATCTTCTCTGTCAATTTGAACCCTTAAAATTGAAATCACTTTAAAACATCAAAAGCCAGCATTGAATAAAGAAACAAAAGTATTTTAACCTGACTTACCACAGATAGTTACTTCTCTTGGAGTTTCTCTTTCTCTGTCCTTCGGGTTATTGATTTCAAGCTTTCTTTACTTAATGTTGAAATATTAAGTCACTAGAAAAAATCAGCCAAATTAGGTGACCATTGATAGACACATACATTTTAACTGAATGAATTTCAAGAGCTTTTTGTCTTCATGATATACTAGTACATATTTAAATGTGTCTCTCAAGTGATATATAATATATTCTTTTGGAGGTAAAGTAAACCTTGTCACATTGTTTGGTTAATTGAATAAACCCTGAATTCATTTTAGTTATCAATAATTATAAGTCCAGTGGTAATTTTACTTCCTGAGTAATTTCAGTAAAAACCTGGACAACACATGTCAAGTGTGTATGTTAAGAAACATGTATCTATTATGTGCTGGCTAGTGTGTTAATTACTGAGTTAGCTAATGGAATGTTCCCACCTTTCCCCATCCTTAATGAGAGTCATAATGTAAACAGAAATTTGCTATGGGAATTTTATGAGTGTTAGAAATGTGAACAGAGAAGATAGGGCAATTATCATTTGTTAATTTAAGAAATACTTCTTGGGTATCAACTATATGCCAGTTACTATGCAAAGCATGAGGGGTATAGAAATGACAATGTTAGACCCAATCTCTACCTTCATGGAATTTGAGGAGACATAAAAAATAGCTGTAAATTGAAAACTGTGATAAGAATGCTGAAAGATAACTGCCAGGTACTATTTAAAAACATACCAGGGCCCTTAAATCTAGTCTGATGGTCAGAGGAGGCTTCCCTAAGTAAGTTATGTTTATGTTGAAAAGTGGAGGAAGGACAAGAATGATATATTCAAAGAAGGGTGGACAAGTATTTGTTGCATTAGACTAGTAAAAGATGGTGAAGTAGATAGACATCAAGAAAATAAAATTTTATCCCAAAGAATAGGAGAAAATATGTTCAAACCATATAGAGGACTTATGGGCAAAATATCCCTAAATAAGATACACAACTAACAACCCATCAAGTAAATGCAAATCAAAACAACAAGAAATCCAGGTGTTGGTGCGCATCTATAAGCTTGTATTCCCAATACTTGGGATGCTGAGACAAGAGGATTGTAGGTTTATAGCTAGCATGGAAATTTAGTGAGACCTTGTTGCACAATAAAATAATATAGGGCTGGGGGTGTAGCTGAGAAGTAGAATAATCCTGGGTTCAATTCCCAGTACAACAAAGAAACAATGAATTGTACACTTTAAAAGGGCAAGTTTTATAATATTTGAATGATATCTCAATAAATCTTTTTTTAAAGAAGAGAAGAAAAATAGCCATCATTGACCACTTACTGGATTCTAGGCATTGGACTAAGCACTTTTGCATGCATGATCATATTTAATATTCACAATTATATATGCATAAGTGCTATTATTTCTCCATTTTTTGCATGTGAAAATTGAAGCTCAGTAATGTTATCCAAGTTACTAAAAATTTTGCCCAAGGTACCAGATGCTAAAAGTTGAAGAATTATAATTTAGGATCTAGGTAGCTATCCTGAACTACATTTACTTCCTGCCTACATTTTTATGATAGTTTTATTTATATAATTATATTATATAATGCAACCACTTAAATGAACTATCCATTCAGTTGTTTTTAGTATATTCACAGATGTGTGAAACCATCACTACAGGCAATTTCAGAACACTTTACTCATCTTTAAAAAGCCTTACATATAAAACAGCTAAACTATATATGAATTATATCTTAATAAAGCTGTTTTTAAAAACCTGCCTAGTATTTTTACCTATCACCTCCCTATGTCCTCATCCCCCTGCCAGCCCTAAATAGCCATGGTTATAGAATGCTACTGCTGCCTATTGCCATTTGTATAATTATATTCTCTATTCAAACTGTGTTCATCAGTGTAGACAGAACCAAGGAATTATGAGACAGTAGGATTCCTTTTAAACTGGCTTGGAAATATCTGTTCCTAGAAAATAGAATGAATAAAAATCCTTTGTGTATATCTACCATGTTTTCTTTATCCATTTATCTTTTGACAAACACCTAGGTTGGTTCCAAGATTTAGCTACTGTGAATTGTAACTGCTATAAACATGGGTATGGAAGTATCACCATAATATTCTTTTTTTTTTTTTTTTTTTTTTTGCAGTACTGGGAGTTGAACTCAGGGGCATTCTACCTCCGAGCTATTCCCCCAGCCCTATTTTTTATTCTTTATTTTGAAACCGAGTCTCACTAAGTTGCGGAGTGTCTCACTAGGTAGCTGAGGCTGGCCGCGAACCGGGATCCTCCGGTCTCAGCCTCCCGAATGCTGGGATTACAAGCATGCGCCACCACACCCGGCTCACCATAATATTCTAATTTTAATTCTTTTGGACACATACCAAAGGGTTGTATAACTGGATCATATGATGTTTCCATTCCTAGTTTTTTGAGAATGGTATAAGGGTTCCAAATTCGCCACATCCTCATCAGAATTTATTATTAAAAAAATTATGTCATTTGAAGTTAAATGGATGGCACTATAAAATATTATGCTGAGATCAGTCAGTCTCAGAAAGTCAAGGGCCATATGTTTTCTTTCATATATGGAAGCTTGAGAGAAAATAGGAAACAAAAGGGACTTCAGATGAAAGAAGAGAAAGACCAGTAGAATAGTGGAAAGTGATGGAGAAAGAGGAAGGGAAGAGAAAAAGGAGGCCTGAGGAAGTAAATAGATCAAATAATATTATGTTATATATGAAGATATCACTCCCAATCCCACTAACATGTATGGCTTGGGAGGGATCCAGAGGGAAACACACCAAATGTTATATACATGTAAGATTGTATCACTTTGAACCTCACTATGTTGTATAATTACAATGCAGCAATACAATTATTTTAAAAACAAAAAAGGAAAAAATAAAAGAGAATAATCAAATATCATTTCAGTGTACTCCTAAAGGCAAAAGGAGAATGCTGTAAGTTTTGATTTGCTCTGTTTTTGAAAATACCTGCACTGTTTTACTCAGGAGCTGAGTCTACTCAAAAAAAGGAAACTTTTTCAAAAAAATGTATTGATGCATCATACTTGTACATAAGAGTGAAATTCATAGTGATACATTCATATATGCACATAACATTATTTGATTTGTTTCCTTCTCTGTCTCCCTTTCCCTTCCCCACCTCTCTTCCCAAATCCTCTTCTACCACTCTACTTGTATTGCTCCTAATTTTCATGAGGTCACTTTTCTTTCCTTAGAAAAGGGAAATCTTGATTGCATAAAGTACATTTTGCTTGTAGGAAAGATTGCAGAAATTGTCAGGAACTTTTTTTGCCTTTAAATTTCACACAATGCCCTCTAGCTAAATGGTTTTGCTAAGTGGCTTTGCTGGCAATGTTTCCTACTCTCCTTGTCCTGAAGCTACTTCTTTTCCTCCTGACCCTCTTGACTTCAGTTTAAGTATATGTCTTCCAGTTAACAAGTAATTTTGGGGAGTGTCAAAAGGTAACTAGTGGGTTACAATTAACTTAAAATTAAAAGGTGGAGTTTAAAATCCTCATTAAGTATAACAAAAACATAAAAGGGAATTTCTGATTTGGAGTTGGATTTAGAAAGTCACCTTCGAATTAATGAAACTGACAGTTCTTGCCTATGCACCAAGCTTGGTATTTGAGACAGAATATATATAGTGCAGTTTAGTGGTGATTAGTAGCTAATGCAAAATTGTAGAAAAATTCTTCATAGGAGCCTTTTTTCTGTGATGCAATTCACTCACAGTGCATATAATAATGCCCTTCAGTTGTAATTGTCACTAATTTCTGAAATATGTTTGTGAGTGCTTGTGAGTATTGCATTATTTGAATTAAGAATTAGTGCTTTATCATTTAACATGGTCAGATATTTGGTGATATATTTCCATGAGAAATTTTTTTAATGATTTATTTTAAAGGTAGCATAATAAAAGCAGCTGGGTTTCTAAAAATGAATTATAGTGAACTCTTACCATCTAGTAATAAATTCTAACTAATATATATTACTTATGGATGCTTACAGCTTGTCAATTTTGAGCTAAAAGTGGGAAACAATATTGTTATTGTTGTTACTATGTAAGTCTTAATCTCCCATATTATGCTGGGTAAATTAAAAGCATGGTGGATACTTAAAATAATAATTCAGAGCTATGAAAATTTAGATATTTATAAAAACTGGTTCTAAAGGCAACAATGTTCCTTCTCTCAAATGTCCTTTAGAATCCCATTTTATCAAAGTCAGTTTGCAGCCTCTAGAAGCAAAAGTATATAAAGATCATAAATATCTCCTGAATAGGAAACTTTGGGAAGGGAATAAAAATATCACTCTTTTTTGGGATAATCAATACTGAATAATTACCCCAGATATGCATACTCTCTCTCAGAATATTTCTGTTAAATGGTGCTCATTTATTGAAGCTCATTTATCTAAATGTATTCACCTTATGCCACACCCCCCCACACACACACACACACTTGGATGAGTAAAACTACTGTCTGCTCTTGGTATCTTTGTCTTAACCTTTTCACTTATGTGAATTTTAGAGAAGTTAGTTCATTTGGGGGCATAGACATGTTTAGAGGTGAGATGATGGTTATTCCATTGACCCACAGTCAGCAGAAAGTATCCCTTTAGTTGTTTAGAAAAGCAAATTGCCTTCCCAATTCCTTTGTGACCTTTAGCACATATCTCTGTGTCTGCTGGTTGGAGTTGGGTTTTCTTCTGTATCCATGGAACAGAGAAGATAACTAGCCGATTTGAGGATTGAACCCCAACCTTGGTCGCATTAGTACTAGGCTTTAACCAACAGATATGGGATTATATAGAAAAGAACAAGCAGCAAAGAACAACTTAATATTTTATGGATATGACAGACACATAGTGTAGGTATCAAGGATATTTTCTTTCTCATTAGGAATGCTTTTGAAGGCTCAAACACTTCAGTTTCTCAGCAAGCTATCTAAGACATCTTGTATCTCAGCTTACTATTGTATTCAAACAGTCTGTTGGATTTTTTTGGCTGGAGTCAGGGCAAGATTTTAGTTAGTGTACAACCTTGAATTTTTTGAAAATACATGCATGCAAGTAAAAATAACACTTTTAAAAAGATAATGTTTTGTACTTATCTCCTTCATTCTTCAATAGAACTATAAAAAGTGAACAGATTTAGTTACTTAATGGACTGCCTCTCAGTTTAATTTATATCAGTAGAAATGTTGAAATTTCCTTTTTTTCATGTTTTAATACTGCTCTTTCTTTGTGTGTGTGTGTGTGTGTGTGTGTGTGTGTATGTATGTTTTTTTATTATTATTTTTTTTAGCCAGACGTGGTGGCACATGCTTGTAATCCCAGTACTTGGGAGGCCGAAACCAGAGGATCTGGGTTCATGGACAACCTCAGCCTCAGTGAGGCCCTCTGCAACTTAGTGAGACCCTGTTTCAAAATAAAGAATAAAAAATAGGACTAGGGGTGTAGCTCGGAGTTAGAATGCCCCTGGGTTCAATCCCCAGTACATATATATTATATATATATATATATATATATATATATATATATATATATATATATATATATATATATTATTGGTGCATTGTAATCATACATCTTTGTTAGGTACATGCTGGTAGAGGCATAAATGCACACATCTCTCATTCAACTCTTCCCCAATCCCCGCCCCATTCTCTTCCCCCTCCCTCCTTCTCATGCTCAATTTAGTGATTGACTTTGATATGTTTTTGAATATGCATCATGTGCATTGGGGTGTTTCCCTCTCCCTCCCCGCCCCATCACCTTCAGTTAGGTCACTTTCTTTGCTCATCAAAGGTTTCTCCTTCATCTAGGGTCTCTCTTATGATCCACTTTCTCCCTAGCTTCTGCATACTAGGGAGAGCATACGATTTTTTACTTTTCGTGACTGACTAATCTCACTTAACATAATGTTTTCCAGTTCCATCCATTTCCCTGCAAATAACATGATTTTGTTCTTCTTTACAGCTGAGTAAAATTCCATTGTATTCATGTCCCATAGTTTTGTAATCCATTCATCTGTTGATAGACATCTTGGTTGGTTCCATAGTTTGACAATTGTAAAATGTGCAGCTATAAAGATAGATACACATGCATTAGTCTAGTCGTTTGGTACTGCTCTTTCAATAGTTTCTTTTTTCCAAACTACCTCTTACTGTAAGGAGTACAGATGAGGTAACTGGCTGTTTTGCTTCTTCAAGAGAGACAAAATGGTGGAGTATGCTTCAAGTGTTATGTAAATGACAAATTGTGTAGTAATGTCTATGTATGGGGGTCTTTTAATTGAAGTTAAATTCAAATTAATTAGTGAAACTGTTTTTAGCTTAAGCTGAATGAGGTTTAAAGCACTGAAGTTTTAACTCTTGCAATAAATGAAGAACTTGATGGTAAAAAAAAAGGATCTGGGGCTGACTAGTGATGATGATGCACTGTCTTGATTGTTGGAAACAGATTATTTTCCAACTGCATGGAAGCCATAATGTGGTGATAAGAATATCCATGGGAAAGTATTATGCCTAATTGGCAGAGTAATTAAGATGCAGTTTCTCTGAATCCTGAATGTAGATTTCAGAATTCCTCTAGTATTTAATATAGATAGACTATAGCCACAGGTAGTGTAGTGTTTGGAAGTAAAGAAAAACAAGTATTGTGGTTCTAGATTTCCCAATGAATGTTTGCATAGGAATAGACTGTCTTAAGTTAAAATCTCGTTTGCTTTCAACCAATAATAAAACTAGAGTTCACTCTATAGCTTTGTGACTTAGTAGAAATCATTGGTTTTAGGTATATTTCCAAAAAAAATAAAATAAGTAACCATTAAGAAATAAATCACTAATGGAATACTAACAGTGTTAAAATCATAAAAAAGCAATTATCCTATATTCTAACAAATTTGAAAGTATTGACTAGGACACAAGGTTTCGTGGTATATTCTATCATTCTCCATTCTCTCATATGGTTCATTTACTAATCACAGAAGAATACCTTTATATAGGGCTTGGATTTAATTAAAATATGTGATTTTTTTCTACGATAACAATTAATATACCACATACAGGGATTTATATAGTCTTTATTGTGGTTATTGATAAATAATAGTTAGGCTAAAGAGATGCATCATGATTTCAATTTGGTTTTATTACAGAAGATTCCATAGAATGTGATGATTTTATAATTATTTTAAATATCTAAAAATTGATAGATACTTCTCATCTTTAAAGGTCCAGGTCAAAGTAACCCATCCTAGTTGGTAATGTAACCCATTACATGGGGGGCTCAGATAAGATATTGCATGTTTGAGGCCAGCACATGGAAACTTGATTTCAATCCCTAGTGCCACCAAAAAAAATAAATAATAATAATAACCTGTTCCTAAACTTTCTACCTAGATGTGCTTGTCTTACTGGTAATTACTCTAGTTCACATAGTATACTGACCAACCTATTGTTAAATTCTAGCCTTGAATCTGCTTTTGATATTTAAATTTTTTTCAACATGCATCCAGTAAGGCCTTAAAACATTGATATCTGATACTGTGTATGCCTTGCCTAATAATATATTCTACTAAATTGTTAATTGTTAATCATGGTTTAATAAGTCTCATTAGGCATATGCTTTATTATTAAAAGGAAGGATTTCACATCAGTGCCCTCCTCTTTGGTATCTACATATTTGTCTAGTTTTTTTCTCACCAAGTGACCGACCTGACTATGGTGTCTGAAATTTCTTCAAGTTATTTTTGCTTAGAGAGTTTCATGCTAAAATAAATTGCCTGTGTTGACATATGTCGTTGCATTAGTTTTAAGTTGTTGTCAGGTTTCCCACTTGAGAGTAAGTTCCTAAAGTTTTGGCTTGGCTCAGGAATGGGGGAGGGATAAGTCTGAAGATCATATTAGAGCTGATTCTACTATTAAGTCAGATTATTGCATAAAATTACAGGTATTTCCTGCTAAGATAACAAAGGGGAGGGATGTGGAAATAGAGAAAAAGGCTTAGAAAGCAAAAGTAGAGCTAAAAAGACCAAACTCACCCCTTTACTGTTCTTCCCAAACCTGATCTAAACATCTATAAGTAACTCAGCACATTGCTGGCACTGACTTCAAGGTATATTGCTACTTTTAAACTTAAACTCTGTTCTAATTCTGTGAGGAAGAGACATTAATGAACTTTTGAATGTAGCTTTCAAGTAGTTTTTTTGTCTTTAATAGCAATGAAGTCATACTTAAAGCTGTTGAATAAAAAGTGCTCATTAAGTGAAGTATAGGATATATACAGATTTGAGAGGTTTTACTATCCAGTGAAAAGTAGAGTCAATAATATAGTCTTTAAAAGTCATTAATACACTCAGATTCTACTTGACCTGCTGTATTTACATAAGTTGCTAGAATTTACCCTTATGGTTATATCCTCTTCAGTTTTTTTCTTCTACTTTTCTTCTTCTTTATACTCCTTACTCTTTATCCATGCTTCCTTCAGCTCTCCTCATCACTAATCTCAAGGAATATATAATACCCTAAGTGGTACCATTTAAAGCTCTGCCACAATATCTTCTTGCTAAAGAATGTCTCCCCTTCTATCCTATTCTTGTGTCTGAAATTTCCAGCATTTTGGGTATGGGCTGTTGTTAAAGTACAAGGCCCTAAAATCATAAAATATTACAAATGTCAAGTGCACTCACATTTATTCCTTAGAGTAGAGAGAAGATAAAAATGTTCCATTTCATTGAGACTATGTAACCTAACCATGTTAAGGATGGAACGAATCTCTGAGGTTATCTCCAGTTTTTAATTGAAGTTAGATTGTTTGGTTCTGAATCCTTTCCTTAAATGATATTTGACACAAAAGTCAAGGTGAATGGTAGAACATTGGGCTCACCTTCTCTGCTCTTTATCAGTTCCATAGAAACTTAGGGGTTTTGTGGAGTTTGAAATGAATTCAGTCCTAGAGCCATTTTTTGAAGAAAGCATGACCAGAATCCCAATATTATATTTTTTTAATTTTTTTAATGGTGCATTGTATCATACATTGTTGTGAAGTACAAACTGATAGGGACATACATGCACACATTTATCATTTAACCCTTCCCCAATTCTTGCCCCACTCCCTCCCCCTCCCTACTTCTCTCTCTCTCTCTCTTTTTTTTTTTCAGTGTGGGGGATGGAACCCAGGGGCATTCTACCTCCCAGCTACACCCCCAGCCCTATATCTTTATTCTTTATTTTGAAACAGGTTCCCACTAAGTTGCAGAGGTCTTTACTAAGTAGCTGAGGCTGGCCAAGAACTTGGATCCTCCAGTCTCAGCCTCCCAAGCACGGGGATTACAAGCATGTGCCACCCCGCCTCCCTCCCTCCTTCTCAAGTTCAGTTTAGTGACTGATTTAGATATGTTTGTGTATGTACATCTTGTTCATTAAGGTGTTCCCCTCCCCCATCCCATTCACATAGATCACCTTTTTTGCTCACCTAGGGTCTTCCTTCTTCTCGAGTCCCTCCTATGAAACAATTTCTCACTAGATTCCACAAATTAAGGAGAGCATTTGATTTTTTACTTTCTTTGCCTAATATCACTTAACATAATGTTTCCCAGGTCCCTCCATTTCCCTGCAAATGGCATGATTTTCTTTTTCTTTATGGCTGAGTAAAATTCCTTTGTGTACATATCTCATTGTGTACATATCCCATAGTTTTGTAATCCATTCATCTGTTGATGGACATCTTGGCTGTTTCCATAGTTTGTCAATTGTGAATTGTGTGACTATAAACATAGATACACATGCATCGGTCTGATAGTTTGGTTTCCATTCTTTTGGGTAGATATTCAGAATTGGTATTGCTGGATCATTCCCATTTATCTAAGGATCCTCCAAACTGTTTTCCAAAGTGATTAAACTAATCTACAATCCCATCAACAATGTTTTAGAGTTCCAATTTCTCTAAACCTTCTCCAGCATTTGTTGTTTGTGTTTTTAATGACTGTCATTCTAATTGTGGTTAGGTGAAATCCCAGGGTAGTTTTGATTTGTGTTTCTCTAATTGCTAATAGTGTTGAACATTTCCTCATACATTTATTGGTCATTTGTATTTCTTCTTTTTGATTGGGTTATTTGTTTTCTTATCTGTGAGTTTCTTGAGTTCTTTGTATATTCTGGTTATCAGTCCTTTATCAGAGGAGTAGCTGGTAAAAATTTTCTCCCATTCTGTTGGCTCTCTGTTGAGGTTCTTGATAGTTTCCTTTGTTGCATAGAAGATCTTCAATTTAATGCAATCCCATGAATGGATCTTCCTTTGAATTTCTTGTGCCTTTGGAGTCTTGTTGAGAAACTTTTTACCTGTGCCTATGTGTTGAAGTGTTGAACCTATGCCTTCTTCAAGTAGCTGCAAGGGCTCTGGTCTGACTTCCAGGTCTTTGATCCATCTTTAATTGACTCTTGTGCAGGGTGAGAAAGTGAGGTTGATTTCCATTTTTCTGCATAAAATTAACCAGTTTTGCCAACACTATTTGTTGAAGAGGCTATCTTTTTCCCAATGTGTGTTTTTGGCCCCTTTGTCAAAAATCAATTGGTTGTGTGTCGATTTCTTTCTGAGTCTTCTATTCTACTCCATTGGTCTATGTGTCTGCTTTTGTGCCAATACCATGCTGTTTTTGTTACTATGGCTTTGTAGTATAATTTGAAGTCAGGTATTGTGATTCCTCCTGTGTGGTTCTTATGACTAAGAACTACTTAGGTTATTATGGGCTTTTTGTTGTTCCAAATGAATTTAAGGGCTGATTTTTCTATGTCTGTAAGGAATGATCTTGGTAATTTAATGAATATTGCATTGAATCTGTAGATTGCTTTTGGGAATATGGCCCTTTTTAATGAAATTTATTCTGCCTATCGAAGAGCATGGAAAGTCTTTCCATCTTCTAAGGTCTTCTTCGATTTCTGCCTTCAATTTTTTGTAATTTTCCTTGTATAGATCTTTTACCTCCTTGGTTAGGTTTATTCCTAGGTATTTTATTTTTTGAGGCAATATCATGAGTGGAAATGTTTTCTGTATTTCTTTTTCAGTGGCTTTATGGTTGGCATACAGGAAAGCTTCTGACTTTTTAAGACTGATTTTGTATCCAGACACTTTGTTGAATTTGCTGACCAGTTCTATAAGCCTTTTGGTGGAGTTTGTTGGGTCTTCTAAGTATAGTATCATGTCATCTGCAAAAAGGGATAATTTTAGTTCTTCCCTTCCTATTTGTACTCCTTTGATTTCCTTCTCTTACCTTATTACTCTGGCTAGAGTTTCAAATACTATATTGAACAGGAGTAGTGATAATGGACACCCTTGTCCTGTTTTTGTTTTTAGTGGGAACTCTTGCAGTTTTTCCCCATTTAATATGATGTTGACTGTGGGCCTATTGTATATTGCCTTCATGATGTTGAGGTATGTTCCTTCTATTCTGATTCTCTGAAGTGCTTTTAGCATGAATGGGTGTTGGATTTTGTTGAATGCTCTTTCAGCATCTATCGAAATGATCATTTGATTTTTGTCTTTGGTTCTGTTTATATGGTAAATTGCATGAATTGTGTTTCGTATGTTGAACCAGCCTTGCATTCCTGGGAGGAACCCAACTTGATCATGGTATATAATTTTCTTAATGTGGTTTTGATTGTGCATTGCTAGTATTTTATTTAGCAGTCTTACATCTAAGTTCATCAACAATTTAGGCTTGTAGTTTTCTTTTCTTGAGCTGTCTTTATTTGGGTTTGGTATTAATGTGATTTTGGTTTCATAGAATGTATTTGGAAAAGTTCTATTTCTTCCTATTTCATGGAATAGATTGAGGAGTATTGGGATTAGCTCTTCCATAAAGGTTTTATAAAATTCACTTGGAAAACTCCCTGGGCCTGGACAGATGCCCAATATTATAATTCCTAATCCAGGACTCTTACCATCTGTTGGACTGATCCCAATGGTTACTGTTTTTAAAACTTTTCCCAAATTTTATCTATTGTTGAAATATTTTTATTAAGATGGCTACATAGTAGTACTGAACCAGTAATAAATAGTGAAATGATAATAAGAAAAAATAATTCAAAGGGAAAGGTAGAAGAGTAGTTCTGAAACAGAACCTTCCTGGTAGTACCTCTAATTTCTAAAAGAATCTCTGAAATACAACTGAGTATGAAGATTGGGTAGGGGCTTTGAATTATTGGCAATTCTTAGTGTTTTAACAACTCCCCAATTGACATAAAACAATATCCAAGTTAAGTTGCCTTTAATAGAAAGGGGAATGAATTTTAGGTTATATTCTCCCAACTCCAGAAGATTACTTTCTGAAAATAAATAGCAATATTGGTGAAAACCAGCTTATTGAGGTCATGAGCATAAATTTTATTGCAAAGCTCCAAATGATGAATAGTATCATTTTTTTCCTTCAGCTCAGATTTTTAATATCAAAAGGAAAGATATTGTATATGACAAAATATATGTAATCAGCAGATCCAAATACAACTGTTTTTGTGCAACAAAACACTGGATCCAAATGGATTCTTATTAGCCAGAATATTTTATATTAATTTGGAAGACAGTGTAGGATATAGAATTCATCTAGAAACATTATAAAATATTGTACTTGATGAGAGTTTCCTATACTTAGCTTATAAATTGATTTTTTTGCAATGGATAGAATTTTTTTCAATTTCCTAGTTTGTAGGAACTTCAATCTGAGTATTAGAGAGCTACTGACCATGAGACAGAGAAATACACTTTATATTATGACATTTTATGTCCCTAACTTCCATAATGTCCCAATTCCTTTATTTTTGTTGTCCTATGTTCTATAGATTTTCTTTCTGAAAATCTTCTCTTTCTGGAAGAAATGCAGACAGGTAAAGATCCAGGTATTTGGGGGCCTGAAGTTTATACAATTTGGAAGCCCCTCTTTAAGAAAAGAATACGAGATCACAAATGCCAAAATATATATTAAAGTGAATATTTAGAAGGGGCTTTCTAAATATTGCCCCGAGGTTTATGTTCCAAGGTAATTTTACACATGCAGAATACACCACTCAATAATTTAGTAGTTGATCAGTAAATGAGAGGTAAAATTTTCAAAGGCCACAACCCTTGGGATGTTTTGATATATTACTGACATGTATAAATACAAGTGACAAGATTGCAATCATTTGGTCAAAGAAAGAATTATAATGCACAGTTTAATAAGATGAGATTTGATCAATTAAATTTTGATGGTTCTGTGACAGTCTGTTATGCTTTATGCAGTGCATCTTGAGAAATTTAGTTACAATTATTTTAAATCACTGATAGTACATTATACCAATTAAATGGGAATTTCAAAGAAAAAGAGTCAATCTGATCAAGACTAATAAGAAAAGCCTCAGCATTTTCATAAATGTCCTCTAAACAGATGGTCTTCTGTAACATGCAAAATGAAAACTGCGATCAAAATAATGATTCATTTTTTAAATTTGTCATACAAACTGCAATTTAATCCAGAATCACTATACTTTTAGGCATTGGATTATTTTGTCTGGGTTGGCCACTAAATAACAGTATCTGGTTATCTTCACCCTCAGTAAAATCTTTGTTCAAATACATCTTTTCAGTTAGGTACAGATTTCTCTATGTCTGTTTTTTCCTTGACTTTTTACTGGAAGTTTAATTTAAGGTCTATATACATAATTACTAGCAGGGTTATTAGAGTATATACTGATGGTTTACTAGTGGTGAATGAACACAGTTGACTCATGCTTTTAGGAACAGCCAATGAGGCTAGGGAAGCATTTGGCCCCCTGAGTGGTTTCATTTGAGGGAATCCACAATATCTACTTGCTAAAGAGTGTATCTCCATCTGTCCCATGGTGGTGTCTAAAAATTTCCACCATTTTGCTTATGGTTTAGGTTTAAAGACTATCCTAAAAACACAAATTATCAGCAAAATTAAGCTTGCTAGTAGGAAAAAAACACTCTTCTGACATCTATCCATGCCAAATATAAAACTGCTAGTAGCTTGACTATAAATTCAACTAAATGTGTATGATCAAGAAGATAATGGGTATTAATTGGGATGTATTCGTAGGTTTACAACTATAATTTAGGAATATAGGTATAATAAATTGATTCATTGAGAAGGAGAGCTTTTTTATACTCCTTCCTGACTCGATAATACGTAACCATGATTTAAGGAAAGTCACTTGAATTCTGAGATTTTTCTCTCTAACATGAAAGAGTTGGTCTCTTCTATGGATAAAGTCTATTTAAATACATGTTAAACATAGCTTTTTTGTTTATTTGTTTGTTTGTTTTGTAGCTTAGTCTTCTGGAATATTAAATCAGAATTCTGTAAATTCAGGTCTGTAAGCCATTTGCCACTTTCTGCTGATGTACTACTGAACTCATATTCATTTCTCCTTATCCAATATTTACTTTTGGTACAGATGTCTAGGTCAATTATTGTTGTTTCATGAGATGAAAAAAAATGGAAAAATGACAATTCTATAGGCCACTTCAAATTTTATTTTAAAATTACCTACTCTAGGCACAAGTATGTCATATTCGAAACAGTTTTGGGTGTCCATGAGACTATGGTATATCTATTGCAATGAGTGTGACCCCAAGATAAAACAATAATAGAGGTCCCAACTTAAATAGTGGAGTATGACATGTGCCTATAATATCTCATAAATAATAAGGTGGGGTTTTGTTGTTGTTGTTGTTTTGCGGTACTGGGGATTGAACTCAGGGGCATTCTACCTCCGAGCTATACCCCCAGCCCTATTTTTTATTCTTTATTTTGAAACCGAGTCTCACTAAGTTGCGGGGTGCCTCACTAGGTAGCTGAGGCTGGCCGTGAACCCGGATCCTCTGGTCTCGGCCTCCCGAATGCTGGGATTACAAGCATGCACCACCACACCTGGCAATAAGGTGGCTTTGTAAAGCAAATATATAAATAGCACTTAATGTGAGTCAGGCACTGTTTTTAATGCTTTAATATATTAACCTATTAAATCTTTAGAATATATTAATAAGTTTGGGCACTATTATTATCCTCATTTTACTGATGATGAAACCAAGACACAGGCTAAGTAGCCTGCCCAAGATCACAGGGCTCAAATTGTCAGGTGGGAGAGTTAGTCTGGCTGCAGTAATACTTAGTGGAGTAGGTACAGTATGGAAAAAAAGGAAGGCTAAACTATCTAAGGACATAGAAACATCTCCATAAGCAGCCAAACAAAGCAATCTCACCAGCAGAAAAATACGGGCTAAACCAGATATACTGAGTCAGAGCTACTGAGAGCAATAATCTATAGTGCCTGATATAAGTTAAAGAGGAAATGTGAGACAAGTCTGGCTGGGCATATGTGAAAAATGGATAAAAGAATGAATTTTTGTCATTTGTGGTGGCATGGATAGAACTGGAGAATAATATATCAAATGAAATAAATCAGGTGCAGAAAGACAAATACCAAATATTCTTGCACATAGTGGAAACAAAAAGTTTATTTCATAGAAGAATATGGTATATTAGTGATTATTAGAGGCTAGGAAGGGTGACGTTAGAAGGATAAAGGGAAGCTAGATAATGGGTAACAAAGTATAATTAGTAGGAGAAATAAGTTCTAACATTCTACAGTACACAAGGGTAACTACAAGTCACAACAGGTTATTATGTTTTATAAGGAACTAAAAGAGAGGAGTTAGTTGGGTTCCAACAAAAATAAATGATAAATATTTGAGGAAGCAGAAATGCTAATTTCTCTGATATTGCACTTTGTATACATGTATCAAATTATCATGCAGTAACCCGTAAATGTGCATGATTATTATGTGTCAAAAAGAAAAAAATTAAATATGCAAAACACAAAAAGTAGGATCATGAGGCTTGGTAGTTTTAATGACTGTCTTATTGTCTTGGAATAATGATTACATCTCTTACAGAAGTATACTTGTGAATGTGGAGTTCCATATGCCAATGTGAAATAGATAAAGTTGCTTGTTACCTGATTGTATTGGAACAACATATGGAATACAGAGCACCTTATAACAAAAGTCTGGAGAACACAAGAGAAGTGGAATTGCTGGATCATATTGTAGATTCATTCCCCTTTGTCTGAGGATCCTCCATACTGTTTTCCAAAGTGGTTGCACTAATTTGCAATCCCACCAACAATGTATTAGGGTTCCCACTTCTCCACACACTCACCAGCATTTGTTGTTGTTACTCTTTTTTTTTATGATTGCCATTCTGATTGGAGTTAGATGAAATCTCAAGGTAGTTTTGATTTGCATCTCTCTGATGGCTAATAATGTAGAACATTTCCTCATACATTTATTCGACATTTGTCTTTCTTCTTTGGTGAAGTGTCTATTCAGATTCTTTGCCCATTTTTTGATTGGGTTATTTGTTTTCTTAGCTGTGAGTTTCTTGAGCTCTCTGTATATCCTAGATATTAGTCCTCTATCAGAAGAGTAGCTGGAAAAAATATTCTCCCACTCTGTGGGTCCTCTGTTGAAGTTCTTGATGATTTCCTTAGCTGCACAGAAGCTCTTCAATTAATGCAATCCCATCTATTGATCTTCCTTTGATTTGCTTGTGCTTTGGGGGTCTTGTTGAGAAAGTTGTTACCTGTGCCTATGTGTTGAAGTGTTGGTCCTATGCCCTCTTCAAGTAGCTGCAAGGTCTCTGGCCTGACTTCCAGGTCTTTGATCCACCTTGATTTGACTCTTGATCAGGGATAGAGAGTAGGGTTAATTTCCATTGTCCTGCATATGGTTAGCCAGTTTTGCCAACACCATTTGTTAAAGAGGCTATCATTTTTCCAGTGTATATTTTTGTCTCCATTGTCAAAAATCAGTTGACTGTAAGCTTGTGGGTCGGTATCTGAATGTTCTATTCTACTCCATTGGTCTATGTGTCTGTCTTTGTGCCAATACCATGCTGTTTTTATTACTGTGGCTTTGTAGTAGAGTTTGAAGTCAGGTATTGTGATACCTCCTGCATGGTTCTTGTTGCTAAGAACTACTTTGGTTATCCTGGGCTTTTTGTTGTTCCAAATGAATTTAAGGACTGATTTTTCTATGTCTGTGAGGAGTGACCTTGGTAATTTCATGGGTATTGCATTGAATCTGTAAATCAGCTTTGGGAGGATGGTCATTTTGATGATATTTATCCTGCCTATCCAAGAGCATGGAAGATCTTTCCATCTTCTAAGATCTTCATCAATTTCTTTTTTCAACTTTTTATAGTTTTCCTTATAGAGGCCTATTACCTCTTTGGTCTGGTTTATCCCTAAGTATTTTATTTTTCAGGGTGTTATTGTGAGTAGAATTGTTTTCTGGATTTCTATTTCAGTGGATTTATGGTTGGCATACAGGAACACTTCTGATTTTTTAAAATTGATTTTGTATCCAGACACTTTGCTGAATTTGTTGATCAGTTCTGTAAGTTCTTTGGTTGGCTTTGTTGGGTCTTCTAAGTATAGTGTCATGTCATCTGTAAAAAGGGATAATTTTAGTTCTTATTTCCCTGTTTTAACCCCTTTGATTTCCTTCTCTTGCCTTATTGCTCTGGCTAGAGTCTCAAATACTATATTGAACAGAAGTGGTGATAGTGGAAATCCTTGTCTTGTTCCTGTTTTTAGTGGGAACTCTTGCACTTTTTCTCCATTTAATGTGATGTTGGCTGTGGGCCTATTGTATATTGCCTCTATGATGTTGAGATATGTTCCTTCTATTCCGATTCTCTGTAGTGATTTTAGCATGAATGGGTGTTAGGTTTTGTCCAATGCTTTTTCAGCATCAATTGAGATGATCATGTGATTTTTGTCTTTGAGTCTGTTTATGTGATGAATTACATGGATTGTTTTTTGTATGTTGAACCAGCTTTGCATCTCTGGGATGAACCCGACTTGATCATGGTGTATAATTTTCTTGATGTGGTTTTGAATGTGCATTGCTAGTATTTTGTTTAGCAGTTTTGCATCTAAGTTCATCAGTGATATAGGCCTATAGTTTTCCTTTCTTGAGCTGACTTTGTTTGGCTTTGGTTTTAATGTGATGTTGGCGTCATAGAATGTATTTGGGAGGGTCCCGTTTATTTCTGTTTCACAAAATAGTTTGAGGAGTATTGGGATTAACTCTTCTATAAATGTTTTATAAAATTCACTTGGAAAACCATATGGCCCTGGGCTTTTTTTTGGTCGTAAACTCTTTATTGCTGTTTCTATTTCTTTGATTGTTATTGGTCAATTTAAGTTTTCTATATTGTCTTGACTCAATTTTGGAAGGTTATATGTCTCTAGAAAATTGTCAATTTCTTGTAGATTTTCCATTTTGTTGGAGTATAGTTTTTCAAAATTGTTTCTGAAGATCCTTTGTATTTTCATACTGATGGTGGTAATATCACCTTTTTCATCTCTTATTTTGGTAATTTGGGTTGATTCTCTCTCTTTTGGTTAGGTTGGCCAATGGTTTATCTATCTTGTTTATTTTTTCAAGAAACTAGTTTTGGTTTTGTTGATTTTCTGTATTCTTTTTTTGTTGTCTACTTCATTAATTTCTGCTCTGATTTTCATAATTTCCTGTCTTCTACTAGCTTTAGGGTTAGACTGTTCTTGTTTCTCAATTGCTTTGAGCTGTGTCATTAGGTTATTTATTTGGTGATTTTCTGTTCTTCTTATGTGGGCACTCAGTGCTATAAATTTTCCTCTTAATATTGCCTTCAAAGTGTCCCAAAGGCTTCGATATGCTGTGTCATTGTTTTCATTGGTTTTTAGGAATTTTGTGATTTCTCCCATTACTTCTTCTATGACTCAATCCTCGTTCAGCAGTGTGGTGTTCAGTCTCCATGTGTTTACATATTTACTCTGGGTCTTCTTAGATTTGAATTCTAATTTCACTCCACTGTGGTCTGAAAAAATGCAGGGAATTGTTACATTTTTTAATTTTCCAGTGCTCACTTTGTGGCCCAGAATATGGTCTATTTTGGAGAACTTTCCATGTGCAGGTGAGAAAAATGGGAATTAAGCTGTAGTTGGGTGAAAGAGTCTATATGCGTCTAATAGGTCCATTTGGTTTATGGTATTCTTTAGGTCTGAGGCATCGTTGCTGACCTTTTGTTTAGAAGATTGGTCTAGTGGTGTGAGAGGAGTATTAAAGTCTCCCAGTATTAGTGTATTGGGATCTATGTGTGACTTTATATCATGCAGTTAGTTTTATGAAAATGGCTGCACCTGCGTTTGGGGCATAAATGTTGATAATTGTTATTTCTTCTTGCTGGATTATTCCTGTTACTAGTAAAAAATACCTGCTTTGTCTCTTCTGATAAGCTTAGGCTTGAAGTCTAATTTATCTGATATCATGGTTGCTATGTCTGCTTGTCTTCAAGTTCCACTAGCATGGATTACCTTTCTCCAGCCCTTCACCTTTAGTTTGTGGGAATCTTTGCTTGTAAGGTGTGTTTCTTGCAGGCAGCATATAGATGGATTCTGGGTTTTGGTCCATTTTGCCTCCTTGTGCCTTTTTATTGGGGAGTTGAGACCATTTATATTCAGTGTGATTATTGAGAGATGACTTTTTTTTTTTTTTTTGCGGTACTGGGGATTGAACTCAGGGGCATTCTACCTCTGAGCTACACCCCCAGCCCTATTTTTTATTCTTTATTTTGAAACCGGGTCTCACTAAGTTGCGGAGTGCCTCTCTAGGTAGCTGAGGCTGGCCGCGAACCTGGATCCTCCGGTCTCAGCCTCCCGAATGCTGGGATTACAAGCGTGCGCCACCACGCCCGGCTGAGAGATGACTTTTATTTCCTAACATTTTGAGTTTTTACTTCTGTTTGCAGTAGTGTTTGTTCTTCTTTGCTTAGTTGTTTGCTTCCTGAAAATTATTGTTTCTCTTGTTATGACGTTTACTTGTTAGTTCTTCTTTGTAGTTAATCTGAGTATCTTCTCTAGTGCTGGTTTGGAAGACATAAATTCTTTCAGTTTCTGTTTGTCATGGAAGGTTTTTATTTCCCTGTCAATTTTGAGGGAGAGTTTTGCTGGGTAGAAGAATACTGGCTGCAAGTTATCTTCTGGATATCTACCCAAAAGAATGGAAACCAAATTTTCAGACCGATGCATGTGTATCTATGTTTATAGCTGCACAATTCACAATAGCCAAACTATGGAAACAGCCAAGACATCCATTGACAGATGAATGGATTACAAAACTATGGGATATGCACACAATGCAATTTTACTCAGTCATAAAGAAGAACAAAATCATGTTGTTTGCAAGGAAATGGATGGAACTGGAAAACATTATGTAAAGTGAGATTAGTAAGTCACAAAGGGTAAAAAAGGATATGTTCTCCCTAATATATGGATGCTAGGGAGAAGGTGGGGCACAAGAGGATCCCCAGATGAAAAAGGAGAGACCCTCGATAAGCAAAGAAATTGATTTAACCAAAGGGGATGGCCGGCAGAGGGGTGGTACCCTAATGCACACGATGTACTTATACAATTATATCAAGGTCATTCACTAAACTGAACTTGAGAGGGAGGGAGGGCGAGGGAGTGGGGAGGGAATTGAGGAAGGTGTTAAATGAGAAATGTGTGCATATATGTCTTTATCAGCTTGTACTTAACAAAGATGTATGATTACAATGCACCAATTAATAAATAAAAAAAAAAACTAGGGAAATGTGGTGCCCAGTACTGATAGCATTTCAAGGGCTGGGAGAGACTAATTTATGAGGAACGAGTAAAAGAATTAATTATATAGAACTTGGCTAAGTGATGATTAATTAGATACATGAGAACTGCCTATAAGTATTTGAAGAACAAATATGCTGAGTAGAAATGGGATTTATTTATTGGGTACAAATAGAGGAACCAAATGCATTGGATTAAATTACAGAGAGGATCATTTCAGCACAGTAGCGTATAAAACTTCTTGGCAGGTAATATCTGTTATACTATAAAATAAATTCATAATATAAAACAAAAGGGCCCGTCAGGGCTAACAGGAAGATGCAGTGATATAAGAAGATACGGCTTAGGTTAATTACTCTGGTTCTAGTATATGAAAATCCTGATAGTTTGGAAAGTCTCTGTCAGTCCCACCCCATAACAATGTTATAGTGCAAGCTAACGTTGTTATATTTTCCTTCTGATTGCCCAGTGTCATGTGAAGTAGTTTCATTCCGAGTTCTCTGGATAGGCATTGCTTCAGTAAGATAATGGTCATCAGTGAGAATCAAAACCTGCTCTCCTGAGAATGGAAATGTTGTTTCAAGCAGAGACAAGATGTTAGAACCCAGGAGATTAGAGAGTAAAATTCGTACATTTTATTTAACATAGTAGATTTTGACTTACTATTGTTAGAATAAATAAATAGATGATTGAACATACTTCACTGAGTCAAAATATCCTTACCTGTAAAAAATTGGTTTGTAAAAATACATACCCATAACTAATTGTTAAAATTAATATGTGAAGCTTATCTAAAGGTATATGTGAAATAAATGGTAGATATTATCAGTTGCTCAGTGTTATGTACAGGTGATATTCAAACTCTTTGGCTAGGCTCTGCTGTTGCATTCTTTATCATGCTACCTCATCATATGTGTGGACAAGGAGCACAATACTTAAACCACCTTAAGGAAGTGAGGATTCTAGAGTGAGCCACTATTGAAACATTTACATTTTTATTCAAATTAAGTCATTCTGCAAATAGTGAAAAATCTGATGGTGATGCTGAAAAGTAAAATAAATGACCATGTTTTACAGCATTGATCTGGTGGAAGAAATGCCATAGGTTGCCAAAGAGGTTTCCTACCCTTTTGATTCTGTGTCATTAGAAATCACTCATGTTCATAAAACTGAAAGTATCAGTTAGCCTTTGGAATAACTTCTTTGATGCTCTAAGTTTTGGAGGGAATTGCAATGCATCTGAATACAAGTAGACTGTGGCCTAACCTTCCCCAATGCCCTATGTCATATTTGAACTCTACATCATCAGCCTTTATGTTTCTCCCTTGCAATTCTTTGTATATTTTTATACTTTAACAAGTATCTTAAACATAAATGTGATTTTAATTCTCAGCTATTAAAATCAACAAAAATATGTTGCAAAGACATGATTTTTGTAATTAGGGAATAAAATAATTTCTTAAAAAGCATGGTGTTTGATCTTCCAGCAAATGCATCCTTAAAATGCATATAACAAAAGCAATATTGAGTATAAAATTACATTTAAGAGCCAGCATTCAGGAGACTGAGACCGGAGGATCCGGGTTCGCGGCCAGCCTCAGCTACCTAGTGAGGCACTACACAACTTAGTGAGACTCGGTGTCAAAATAAAGAATAAAAAAAATAGGGCTGGGGATATAGCTTGGAGGTAGAATGCCCCTGAGTTCAATCCCCAGTACTGCAAAAAAAAAAAAAAGATAAATGAGGTAAAAGTAGAAATTTTAACTTAAGTGCTGTTACATAATGTTGCAACAACTTAAAGACTACATTTACATTTATTTAATGAAGAATAAAGGCATCTTCATTTGTGAAATGTCAATTAATAAGGATCTGTAGTTTCTGTTAGAGAGTATGTATTTTAATTGTTTCTGTGAAATTTGAATAATGATTTAATTATACTTGTAACTGTATTACTAACCCTCAGTTTCCAGAGTAGCCTGAGAGATAACACATAGAATAGTCCCTGCAGTACTTCTTTTGTATAAATGTGTCCACTGGGAGTGACATGATACTGTTCTTAATGGAGCACCATAATGGGAGGATATCACACCTTCCCCATTCACCAGGGATAGGCCCTTAGACCATCTTGACTCCCCACATCCTCAAATGTCACTCTAGCATATAATTTTCCTCATAAAATGCAGTAAAGTATAACCGAAAATTTTAACAGACCCTTTTCAGACCATTAATGATTCTATAAATACAAGACTAAAGTCATTTACAAAACTATTTTCTAGCTAAGAACTATCACTTTCTTTACACTGCCAAGCATTAGCACTAGCAGTTGTTTTTCTTTTCAGTTTCATTTTTCACATAGAACTAAAATTACCTGTTATCACTTAGTAGAGTTTCTTCATACATCTCAATAAGTATAGGAGAGCAGAGAGTTTTGGTAAAGCCAAAGCTTCACCAAAGACTTGGGCAGTTGACCAAGTCACAATCTATCTCAATTCTGTTACACCAGCCTCTCAACATCAAAGATCCTAATTAAGGTGTCAGTAATCTTAGCAGTTATTATAGGTCACAGATTCATGAAGTCACTTCATGAATAGTGGAAATTGCAAATGTTAGATACATACATTCCAAGAATCTACTGTATTTACTAGCATAAAGAGCTTGGAAGTTGCTTTCCACTGGTTGTTATAGTACAGTGTCAAAACATTTGAGTCTTGGTGCTCTTATTAACTCTACAAAGATATCTAGGAGATAGGCTTTGAGGCACAGGTATTTGAGACCAGCACTAGCCTTTATGCTATGTAAGCTCACTTTCTAATACTGTCAAATGCATTTCTAGTACATTTTATTTATTTTGGTATTAAGAATTTTAACAAGACCAGGTATAGTGGCATGTGCCTGTAACCCCAGTACTTGGGAGGCAGAGGCAGAAGTATCACAGATGAGACCAGCCTCAGCAACGTAGTGAGGCCCTATTTCAAACTAAAAAATAAAAAGGGCTTGGAGTGTAGAGTGTAGTTCAGAGGAAGAACACTACTGTGCTCAAACCCCAGTACCACATACATACAAAAGAAAAAGAACTTAAAGAATATTCTCTTTATCTGAAAGTTAAATGTCAAATAGTAGTGTGTATGAGCATTAACTACCTGCTATATAGAACACTGTGTGTGCAGTGTAGTGAATGAAAATATTGGTATAGAAACATCCATTTGTTGATCACTTATCATATGTCAGGCATTGGGTAATCACTTTACCTGCATTATCTCATTGCTCTTAATCATAGGTCTATGAGGAATTCTCCTTGCCCTTAAGGAGTCTATAATCTATTTGAAGTGATAAATTGTGAAGGTTGGTTGCCTAGGATGGCCTGAGGGGCATAAAGGTTTTTTTTGTTTTGTTTCATTGTTTTTTGTTTGTTTGTTTTTTGTTTTTTGTTTTTTTGTTTTCAGGACTGGAGATTGAACTCAGGGGCATTCTACCTCCAAGCTTCACCCCCAGCCCTATTTTTTATTCTTTATTTTTGAATCAGGGTCTTACTAAGTTGTGGAGGGCCTCACTAAGTAGCTGAGGCTGGCCGCGAACCCAGATCCTCCAGTCTCAGTCTCCCAAGTACTGGGATTACAAGCATGCACTACCATGCCCGGTTTAGCATAAAGGTTTTTACCCCAAAAAAGTACTAGACATGTAAAATCCAGTTTTCCAAGGTAATTGCATTTTCATTTTCCTATAAACTAACTTACAATGTCTGTTAATTCAGATAGATATCTCTGAGGTTATCCCTTATATATCTAATTTTGAAGTTTTGTCAAGAATATCAATAAATGTGAGTGAAAATTCAATCTTCTTTAAATCAATATGCTTTTATGCTTTTATTCAAAGCCATTCTTTCACATGTAACATGTTTTTCATTGTTGGTAAAGAAGATTCTACATCACTGTTGAACTTGCATTAGTTTGTGAGTCTGCTATAATCCTACTAGTTTTGATCATGTTCATTATTTCCCCCTGGGAATTGCGGGCATGAAGCAGTCTCAAACTTGTTTCTTTACAGCAAACTCAACTTATTAAACAATAATTTGTTTAGGAATTCAGATTGATGCCAACTTTTGCAAATGACAATTTTTGGCCTCCCACTTCTTCTGGTATATAGTTAACTAAAACAGTGTAAGAGAGAAAACCCTGTAAAACCAAACAGATTGCAGAAGTCTAGCATCTCAAATGATATGTAGATTTGTTGCTCTTCCTGAAGGACTTTTCCTATCTTTGAAGCAATCAAGGCAGTCTCTGGAGTAATATATTGCCTAAGAAGTTATGAGCTCTGGCTTCTATTCCAGGCCTTGAAAGGAACTATGTGACTTTTGGCAAGTTCTCGGGACCATGGTTTCTACAGAAAAAAATGGGCTTATGATGTCTATCTGACAGTACTGTTCTAAGGATTAATGCAAAAAGGTTATGTTCCCTTCAGAAAGGAGTAATATACATCCCAAGTGCGGTTCTTAGATGAGAACATATGAGTTTTTTCCACTGTTGATGTGTATAATGAAAGCTATTTGTCATTTTACTTAACTGTTGCAGCCCAACACAATGATATAAAATTTGGTTATAAACGAAGGAAGAATATTGTGTAGATGAGCTGGGTAAATTTTTCTTTTGCAATGTATGCAGTTTATAGTCAAGATTGTTATAGTCAAGAAGAGGATATGAAAAAAAGAAAGCAAATCTGCAGCCATTCAGCACCAATCTTTATAAGGTAAAATGTTCCATAGAAAACCCATGTTTCAAGAAAAGGAATTATCAATGCTTATTTGTTTCTTTTGCTATTTATTGCTAGAAGCTGCTTTTTCTCCTCTCTCCCTCCCCCTTCTTTCTTTCTCACTCACTTTCCATCTGCATTTTTATCATTTCTTCATCTTTTTTATGGAGTAGAATATTTGTATACCTAAATGCACTGATGTTTTATTTCACTTCTCCTTTCATTTTGAATACCAATGGAACATATTACTTTTTTTTTGGTACTGGAAATTGAACCCAGAGGCATTTTAGCTGAGATACGCTCTCACCTTTGTATTTTTTAAAACAGGTTCTCCCTAAGTTGCTGATGGTCTAACTAATTTTTTGAGCCTGGCCTCAAACCTGAGATCTTCTTGTTTCAGCTTACCAAGTACTGGAATGATAGGCATGTGCCACCATTCCCAGCTTTAATTACTTTTTTAATTTTTAAAAATTTGCTTAGTTTTGTTTTCTATCCCTTGGTGTACAGTTCAAAAACCTTCAAATTAAAGTACTGGAAGGTGTAACTTATATCAATTCAGTGATCAATCTGCTGTACTTCTAGAAGTGGGCGAATAAGAGGAAACATAACTCTAAATATGGAGGTTTTGAACTATGGATGAATGACATTTACAGAGGAGCAATGCCTTAAAGCTTCTGAAAAGAACAGCTTGATAATTGGATTATTTTAGCTCATGTTTTTCTTAGTGGGTTATTTTATCAAGCTGATGATATTTTAAATTTCAGTTGAGAAGGGTTAGAAGAGGAAAAGATATATGTTCTTTTTATATGCTTTTATTGGTGCATTGTAGTTTCACATCATAATGTAGATCATGTTAACAGTGACATACATGCACAAAGCACTTGGTGTCCCCCTCCCGTACTGCCTTCCCAACTGCCTCCTTCTCCATACAGAGTACTGAAATTGACATTGGTATATTCACATATGTACAAGTAGCTGATGGTAGCAATTCCTTCAACAAATCTCATTCTTCCCCATCTTCTTCCCTTAGACCACCTCCCTAGATCCACTGAGGTTTCTCCTTCGTTATCTGGAGTCCATCCGGTATCCCCATTATTCCCTAGCTTTCACATATTAGAGAGCACATATGGAAGTTCACTTTCTGTGGCTGGCTAGTCTCACATAACAAAATGTTATCCAGATCCTTCCATTTTCTTACAAATGACATAATTTTGTGCTTCTTTATTGTTGAGTAGAATTGAATATATATTCCATAATTTTGTAATGTATTCATTTGTTGATGGACACCTAGGTTGGTTCCATAATTTGGCTTTTGTGAATTGTGCTGCTATGAACATGGGTATGCATATATTACTATTGTTCTCTGATTTGGGCCCCTCTGGAAAGATACCCAATAGTGGTATAGCCAGATCATATGGTGGATCCATTCCCAGTTTTCTGAGGAATTTACACACTCATTTCCATAGCAGCTTAAATAGTTGCACTCCCACCGACAGTGTAGGAGAGTTCTAATTTCTTCACATCCTTGCCAACATTTATTGTTATTTGGCTTCTTGATTATTATAATTCTCATTGGGATTAGATGGAATCTCAGTGTAGTTTGAGTTGCATCTCCCTAATTGCTAACAATGTTGAACATTTTTTTCATGTGTTTTTTGCCATTTGTATTTCTTCTCTTGTGAAGTGTCTATTTAATTCAATTGCCCACTTCTTGATAGGCTTATTTTTACTGTAAAGTCTTTTAAGTTCTTTTTATATTCTAGATATTAGTCCTCTATCAGAAGGATAACTGACATAGATCTCCCATTCTGTAGGCTTTCTCTTTAGACTCTTGAAGGTTTCCTTTGATAAGCAGAAAATGTTTAATTTAATGCCATCCCATTTATTAATTCTTGTTTTAATTTCCTGAACTTTGGAGATTGTTAAGTAATTTTCTTCCTGTGCCTATGTATTGGAGTGTTGGACCTATGCCCTCCTCTAGTATCTTCAAAGTCTGTGGTCTAACTTCCAGGTCTTTGATACATCTCAAGTTAACTCCTATGAAGGGTGAGAGGTAAGGATGTACTTCTATTTTTCTACAATTGGATAACTAGTTTTTCCAACATCATTTGTTGAAAAGGCTGTATTTTCTCCAATGTATGAGCCTGACACATTTGTTGGAAATAAATTGGCTATAAGTGTGTGGATTTGTTTATGTATCTTCTGTTCCATTAGTCTATGTCTGGTTTTGTGCCAATACCATGCTGTTTTTTATTACTATAGCTCTGTAGTATAATTTTTTTGAGGTACTGGGGGTTGGACACAGGGGCATTCTACCTCCAAGATATACCCCCAGCCCTATACTTTGAACTAGGGTCTCACTAAGTTGCAGAGGGCCTCACTAAATAGCTGAGACTGGCTGTGAACCCAGATCCTCCAATCTCAGCCTCTCAAATGCTGGCATTACAAGCATGTGCCACCACGCCCAGCTCTGTAGTATAATTTGAAGTCAGGAATTGTGATGCTTTCTGCATGGTTTTTATTGCTGAGAATTGCTTTGGTTATTCTGGGTCTTTTGTTTCTCCATATGAAATTTATGACTGATTTTTCTAGGTCTGTGTATGTTCTTATTTCTAAAATCAATTGTCATTTATTTAAGATGACCAGGAATTGGGCAATACAGTTAGAACAACAATACAGTATTACTTATTATATGAATTTATAATAGGATTCAAATTAATACATGAATACAAGGTTTCCAGGCTGGTTATTTTAACTTTATAAGACAGTATTTCCAAAACATTTTACCCAAGCACCTATTTGTATATAATCAATATATTAGTTTCAAGTTATTCTTCTATACTCATGTTATGTGTCCTAAGGGACTAACATTAGTAACATGTAGCAATTAACAAGAATCATTGTGAATTAAAGTAATGCAACAGTTGCATTAGACTATTTTAAAATTCAGACATTTTCTCTTTAATAATTCACAACTTTGTTACACCACTAAGATGTTACTCTAACATATAGCATTAAGAAAAACAATTCTTAGACTGTTTAAGTAGAGCTAAATAAGCTTTTGACATGTGTCATATATAGTTTGAAAGTATATTCCAGGAAAAAGAAGGGATAAATTTGAACATTTTTCATGAACAAGTGACTAAGAGAGTATTGAATAAAATCCTAGATGATGTAGAAAGCCTCTGGTGGTTCAAAACTAGATGAAATTAGAGCAGTGATTTTTTTTAGCTGGGCAATTAGATTGCTTTTGACATCTTCTGGAACCAAAGTTTTCTAATAGACCAACTAAATAACAAGGTAAATAAATTTATAGAGCAAAGAAAACAATGTAGTAAAAATTGTATGTTTCCTATGAAAATTCATTTCAGCCTCATGGGCTCATCAATGCCAACTTTCTTCAAAGCTTTCAGAATTTCAGTTTAATAATGTTTAGCCAATTGTGTTTCTGTACTTTGAGTGGGGAAAAGGCCTCATACTGTTCATGAACTATGAGAACATTAATTTCATTAACCAATTGATATATGAATTTATTTAAAATGTCTTGAAAGACATATTAGTTTAAAAGTAATGGATAGCATAGTCACTTGTCTACTTTACTCCCTTACAAAAATACAAATAGCACAGATCTTATCTGCATGCAAATCTCTTTCTTGTGCCAGTAAATGGGACCAATCATATTCTGAATATCTACCATGGCCAAGATTTCCCAGGTTGGGATCTTTGGTTCTAAATTTTGGTCAGTGTCTCACCCTGGTTAACTGGCTTGGACATCCTATGAACTGTAAGGAACATTTTTTTGCCTAGGCCACAGGCCAACTATAGCTATATGCAGCACCATAATTTTCCTCCTGGATTTTTAAATGATGCTTGTGGTGAACTTGAATCCATGGTACCTGTTAGGGTATTCTCTGCTTCTTTTTACTATGCTGCCTGCATGAGAAAACAAAGCATGCACTATATATCTAATTTTTAAATATATTTTTATTGGTGCACTGTAGTAAAAAATCTTTGAGAGGTATAAACTGGTAAAGGCATAGATGCAAACATAACTCATTTAACCCTTCCCCAATTCCTGGCCCATTCCCTCCCCACCTCCTTCTCATATTCAGCTTAGTGATGGACTTTGAAATGTTTGTGAATGTACATCATGTGCATTAGGGTGTTTCTCTCTCCTTGTCCTCCCATCACCTTCAGTTAGATTGCCTTCTTTGCTCATCTAAAGTTTCTCCTTCTTCATCTAGAGTCCTTCCTATGACCCACTTTCTCCCTAGCTTCCACATATTAGGGAGAGCATCTGAGTTTTTACTTTTTGTGCCTGACTAATCTCACTTAACAGTTTTCCAGTTCCATCCATTTCCCTGCAAATGAGATGATTTTGTTCTTCTTTATGGCTGAGTAAAATTCCATTGTGTACATATCTCATAGTTTTTGGAATCCATTCATCTCTTGATGGAGAATTGCACAGCTATAAACATAGATACACATACATTAGTCTGTTAGTTTGATTTCCATTCTTTTGGGTAGATACCCAGAAGTGATATTGCTGGATCATATGGTAGGTTCATTCCCGTTCATCTGAGGATCTTCGATGCTGTTTTCCAAAGTGGTTGCACTAATCTATAATCCCACCAGCAAAATGTTAGAGTTCCTGCTTCTCCACACTCTCACCAACATTTGTTGTTTGTATTTTTAATGATTGCCATCCTAATTAGGAATAGGTGAAATCTCAGGGTAGTTTTGATTTGCATCTCTCTGATTGCTGATGATGTTGAACATTTCCTCATACATTTATTTGTCATTTGTATTTTTTGTGTGAAGTGCCTATTTAGTTCACTTGCCCATTTTTTATTGTGCTATTTGTTTTCTTAGTAGTTTCTTGAGTTCTCTGTATATTCTAGATATTAGTAACTAAATTATATTAAGCATGAGAGATAATATGGACTTTTAAAAATCAGAACAACCTTAATTTCAACCCAGGATTGAGCTTTATTTTGTTACCTCGTCAGGTTACTGCACCACTCTGAATCTTGGTTTCTCCTCTATAAAATGGTCAAAAGCATGCCTATAATCCTGCAGGGATTTTTTTCTTTTAAAATGCAGTAAGAAGCTGAGCATGGTGGTATATGCCTATAATCCCAGTACTTGGGAGGCTCAGACAGGAGTATCACAGGTTCCAGGTCCAGCCTCAGCAACTTAGAGAGACTCTATTAAAAAAAAAATTAAAAAATAAAAAGGAGTAGGAATGTAGCTTGGGTGTAGAATGCTTCTGGGTCCAATCCTCAGTATGAAAAAAAATGCAGTAAGACATGAGATGGGATATCTTCTGGTTATTGAAAAGAGTTGATGTAAAATAAGCTGGTTCCAGGAAAGGATGACCAGTAACTGTTGTTGAGGTTAAACCTAAGTGTAAATAGGAACTCTTCTTAGCAACTGGCTAATTAATACATTTAAAGGAAGTTAAATAGGACTTAGATGAGAATAAAAATAAGACTTCAAAGGACTGGAGCCAGAAAGCTCTTCAGAAGGGTGAAGGTAGTTCTTTTGTGTGTGTGTGTGTGTGTGTGTGTGTGTGTGTGTGTGTGTGTGTGTGTGTGTGTATACTGGGGATTGAACCCAGGGACATCCTACCTCTGAGCTACACCCCCCGCCCTATTTTTATTCTTTATTTTGAAACAGGGTCTCACTAAGTTGCGGAGGGTCTCACTAAGTAGCTGAGGGTGGTGGTGAATCTGGATCCTTCAGGCTCTGTCTCCCAAGTACTGGGATTTCAAGTGTGCACCACCATGCCCAGCATGTATAGAGATTTAATGTAGCAAATTCTTACATACTTATCACTCTTTTACTCAACTCTCCCAAATCAAATATGTTACCATATTTTTTAGATTTATAGTCAAGAATAAAACATTATCGACAAAATTGAAACCTTTTATGTTACCCCCATTACATTTGACTCCCTGATTTCACCCCATATGTAACCCCATATGTACTTTTTATCATTCCTTGGTATATTTTTATACCATCCATATACGTTTTTGTTGAATATGTAGTATTCTTCAATTTTATTTTGTATCTTATCATTGTTTCTGTAATTTACCTATGCTCATACATTAGCCTCTATTATATGTTTATGGAAGTGATTTTTCAGATGAAGTCCTCCCTTGTTGACAGATATAAAGAGTGTTTACAAAATCTAGTTTGCAATCAGCACTATGGTAAATATTCTTGTAGGCATTTTTGTGTGTGAGAGAGAGTTTTAGAGAATATATCTGGAAGTAGAATTTCTGGGTCAAGGAGCATAAATATCCCTAACTTCATTAAATATTGCCATATTGTTTTCTAAAGTGCATATAATGAGACTCCTACTAGTAGAACATGAAATTTCTAATTCTCTGTATCCTTATCAAAATTTAGTATGGTTAAGTTTTTTCCAATCTGCATGTATGCTATTGGTCTTCACTTATTTTATGTATATGCTACTGATTGCTTATGAAGTAAAGTTCTTTTTCATAAGTCTATTCAGGACTTCTTGTCTGAAAATTGCCTATTCACATTATTTGTTCATTTTTCTACCTTTTTGAGATGTAGATTTTTTAAAAAGGTAACCTTTGTCAGATAAGATCCTTGCAGTTGTCCAGTTGTCTTCTCCATACTCACTACTTGTGTTTGTATATGTGTGTATGTGTAATTGTTTCAATTTGCCTCTTAGGTCTTTGGCATTGCTTACATTGAGTCTCTCAATTCAAGAACATATTTTATCTATCCTTTCACTTAAATCTTTTATGTTTTAATATTTTTATCAATCTATAAAGGTTTTGCACAGCTTTTACTAGATTTATTTTTAAGTGCTTTTCAGGTTATTAAAACTCTAAACTGAGAGAGGAATCCAAGATGGTGCCTGAGTGAAACAACCATTCCCAGACACTGTGATTTTGAATAAAATTTACCATAAAAAAGCCTTTTAACTGAAGGAAATAACAACAAACAAAGCAATATTGAAAATACCAGACTTTAAAAATACCAGAAAGCAGAACAGGCAAACCAAGGGAGTCTGCCGGGCGCGCTAGGTCGGGCTCCCGGCGCCGCTGCACCGAGGAGTCCGGCTGTGGAGCCGGGACTTGGAGCCGTGGTGATCAACCAGAAGCCGTAAGCTACAAACTCCACACAGCTCCCAGGCAGGTGTGGAGTGAGCACCTCCAGGACCCCACACCCTACGCAGGCGGGGATCCCCGAAACAGCCACAGCAACCGCGACCAGAACGTGTGGGACGGGACGATCAGCCTTCTTGACAGAAGGAAAGTGAACCAGAGGGGCTGAAACGTGATTGGGGCAATGAGAGGAGCTGAAAAAAGCCCAGGAGGATGAGGGGAGACTGCCCGCGCTGCGAACTGGCGGCCATCTTGCCACCAACCCCGCCCAGCCAACTTCCTGCCATCTATCCAGACCATCAGAGAACTCTTGCACCCCCAGCGACCAGAGGTGAGCAGGCCAAGCAGCACGGATCCATAAGTCGGCATCTCCAAGGTGTGGGGACACTATACAAAGGATAGACTCAGACATCTGCCCTTCTAGAGCTTAGGAACATAAGGGTGGAAGAACCCAGTGCACGTAGGGAACCTGGAAAGACCCAGCATTTAGATTGCACACCTGCCAACAGCAAAGGCAGGGAGAGAGATGCAATCAGGCCCTGTGGAGAGCCCAGAGACATAAGCTAACACCAACAAAACACCCTGCCTGCATTGAGAGAGAAAATAAAAATGCCAGAGACACACTCAAAAATTTAAGCTTGGTACTTAGGAACTAGCAGTGTTTGTTTTAGCGTCTGGTTGCTGTTTTTAGACTTTGGGGTCTTTTTTGTATTTTTTTGTTCTGTTTTGTGTTCTTTGGTTTTTTTGTTTTTGTTTTTAGTGTTACGTTTTATCTGTTTTTACCCTGTTTTTGTTTGTATTGCCCTGATTCTTTTATGTTTGTTTGGATGACTACTTGTAATTACTTGCTTAGGTTGTTGAATCTCCTCCTCATCCTTTTTACAGGCTTTCCCCGCATCTATATTCCTCTCCTCAACACTTTACTTTCTCTCTTTTCTTTTCCTCTTTTTCCTGTCTCATACCAAGACCATCTCGTACTTCCACACTCAAAAATCTATATTCACGACCAGATTCTCCCAACATATCTACCATCTCTAATCTTTACAATATATCACCTCAACACACTCAAACACTTATTCTGCTGGAACATACCCTCTTTTCCACCCTATTCCTGCATTCATTACTCTGACTTCTCACCCAAACTTTATCCCAGATCACAAACTGTCCCTGTAAATACTATTAGACACCTCTAAACCCCCACTGCAGAGATTGGACAAGAAAACTTGCAAGAACAGCAAAGATATAAATTCAAGAACAAGGGAAAAATGGGAAGGAAAACTAACAAAGAAACAATGAGCTACCACAACCCCTCAATAACAGATCTCACCAACCCAGAATGGCAGATATTACCAGAAGAACAATTCAGATATCTAATACTATAAACAATACAGAATTTTCAGAAAGAAAGCAGAGAAAATTGGAAAGAATTAAAGGAAGAAATAAAGGAATAAAGAATTCGACGACCTGAAAAGAAACCAAAGAGAAGCATTGAAGGAAGAGAAAGATGAAATAACTGAAGTGAAGACCTCAATACAAACTATAAACAGCAGATTAGATCACATGGAAAATAGAATATCACTCCTAGAGGATGACCAAACTAAAAATGAATCTATAGTGCATAACTTAGAAAAAAAAATGACAATATGAATTGGACATGGAAGAGATCTGGGCCAATGTTAAAAGAGCTAACCTAAGAATAATAGGCATAGAAGAGGGATTAGAAGTTGAAACTTAAGGAATAAACAATCTCTTCAAAGAAATAATATCAGAGAATTTTCCAAACAGAAAGAGAGGTCGACACACAGGTACAGGGAACATACAGAACTCCCTCAAGACAGGACCAAAGAAGAGATTCACCACGCCATATAATAATCAAGTTGACTAATGTAGAGGTTAAGGACAGAATCTTAAAGGCAACAAAAGTAAAAGGCCAAGTGACACATAGAGGCAAACCGATTAGAATCACTCTAGACCGCCCAAATCAAGTCATGAAAGCCAGGAAAGGCTGGAGTAACATATTCCAAACTCGAAAGAAAATAACTTGCAGCCAAGATTCTCATACCCAGCAAAACTCTCTATTAAAATTGACAGGGATATAAATTCTCTCTCAAAATTGACGGAGATATAAAAATCTTCCATGACAAACAGAAACTGAAAGAATTTATGTCTTCCAAACCAGCACTAGACAAAATACTCAAAGAGATCAACTACAAAGAAGAACTAACAAGTAAACATCAGAACCAGAGAAGCAATAATTTCCAGGAAGCAGACAACTAAGCAAAGAAGAACAAACACTACTGCAAACAGAAGTAAAAACTCAAAATGTTAGGAATCAAAAATCATCTCTCAATAATCACACTGAATATAAATGGTCTCAATTCCCCAATAAAAAGGCACAAGATGGGAAAATGGATCAAAACCCATAATCCTTCTATTTGCTGCCTGCCAGAAACACACCTTACAAGCAAAGATTCCCACAAGTTAAAAGTGAAGGGCTGGACTAAGGTAATCCATGCCGATGGAACTCGAAGACAAGCAGGAGTAGCAACCATGATATCAGATAAATTAAACCTCAAGGCTAAGCTTATCAGAACAGACAAAGCAGGTTATTTTTTACTAGTAAGAGGAACAATCCGGCAAGAGGAAATACCAATTATCAACATTTATGCCCGAGACGTAGGTGCAGCCACTTTCATAAAACAAACTCTGCATGATATAAAGACACACATAGATCCCAATACACTAATACTAGGAGAGTTCAATACTCCTCTTACATCTCTAGATCATTCTTCTAAACAAAAGGTCAGCAGAGACGCCTGAGACCTAAAGAATACCATAAACCAAATGGACCTATTAGACACGTATAGACTCTTTCACCCAACTGCAGCTGAATTCACATTTTTCTCAGGCCCACATGGAACCTTCTCAAAAATAGACCACATTCTGGGCCACAAAGCAAGCACTGGAAAATCAAAAAAATGCAACATAATTCCCTGCATCATTTCAGACCACAACAGAGTGAAACTAGAAATAAACTCCAAGAAGACCCAAAGTAACTGTGTAGATGCATGGAGACTGAACACCACATTGCTGAATGAAGACTGGGTCATAGAAGATGTAAGGGGAGAAATTAAAAAATTCCTAGGAACCAATGAAATCAGAGACACAACATATCAAAACCTCTGGGATACCTTGAAGGCAGGACTAAGAGGAAAATTTATAGCACTGAGGACCCATATAAGAAGAATGGAAACTCACCAAATAAATAACCTTAATTACACAGCTCAAAGCCCTTGAAAAACAAGAACAATCTAACCCCAAAGCCAGGAGAAGACAGGAAATCACAAAAATCAGAGCAGAAATTAATGAATTAGAGAATAAAAGAACAATACAGAAGATCAACAAAAGTAAAAGCTGGTTCCTCAAAAAAATAAATAAGATAGATAAACCATTGGCCAACCTAACCAAAAGAAAGAGAGAATCAACTCAAATCACCAAAATAAGAGGTGAAAAAGGTGATATCACCACCGACAGTATGGATATACAGAGGATAGTCAGAAACTATTTTGAAAAACTATACTCCAACAAAATGGAAAATCTAGAAGAAATTGACAAATTTCTAGACACATATAACCTCCCTAAACTGAGTCAAGAAGATACAGAAAACTTAAACTGACCAATAACAATCAAAGAGATATAAACAACAATAAAGAGTTTACCATCAAACAAATGCCAGGGCCAGATGGTTTCCAAGTGAATTTTATAAAACATTTATAGAAGAGCTAATCCCAATACTCCTCAAACTATTCTGTGAAATTGAAAGAAATGGGACCCTCCCAAACACTTTCTATGAAGCCAACATCACATTAATACCAAAGCCAAATAAAGACAGCTGAAGTAAAGAAAACTATAGGCCTATATCACTGAGGAACTTAGATACAAAACTGCCAAACAAGATACTAGCAATGCACATTCAAAACCACATCAAGAAAATTATACACCATGACTAAGTCGGGTTCATCCCAGGGATGCAAGGCTGGTTCAACGTACAAAAAACAACCCATGTAATTGACCACATAAACAGAACCAAAGACAAAAATCGCATGATCATCTCAATTGATGCTGAAAAAGCATTTGACAAGATTCAACACCCATTCATGCTACAAGCACTTCAGATAATCTGGATACAAGGAATGTACCTTAACATTATAAAGGCAATATACAAGAGGCCCACAGCCAATATCATATTAAATGGAGAGAAACTGCAAGAATTCCCACTATAAACAGGAACAACACAAGGATGTCCATTATCACCTCTTCTGTTCAAAATAGTACTTGAGACTCTAGCCAGGGCAATAAGGCAAGAGAAGGAAATCAAAGGGGTAAAAAATAGGGAAAGAAGAACTAAAACTATCCCTTTTAGCAGATGACATGATACTATACTTAGAAGATCCAACAAACACAACTAAAAACTTATAGAACTGAGCAACAAATTCAGCAAAGTGTCCAGCTATAAAACCAATCTTAAAAAATCAGAAGCTTTTATCTATACCAACCATAAATCCACCTAAAAAGAAATCCAGAAAACAATCCCACTTACAATAGCACCCCCAAAAATAAAATACTTAGGAATAAACCTAACCAGGGAGGTAAAAGACCTCTATAAGGAAAACTATAAAAAGTTGAAGAAAGAAATCGATGAAGACATTAGACGATGGAAGGATCTACCATGCTCTTGGATAGGCAGAATAAATATAATCAAAATGACCATCCTCCTAAAGCTGATCTACAGATTCAATGCAATACCCATGAAATTACCAAGGTCACTCCTCACAGACATGGAAAAATCAGTCCTTAAATTCATTTGGAACAACAAAAAGCCCAGGATAGCCAAAGTAGTTCTTAGCAATAAAAACCATGCAGGAGGTATCACAATACCTGACTTCAAACTCTACTACAAAGCGACAGTAATAAAAAACAGCATGGTATTGGCACAAAAACAGACACATAGACCAATGGAGCAGAATAGAAGATTCAGAAACAAACCCAAACGTTTAGAGTTAATTTATTTTTAACAAAGGAGCCAAAAATGCACTGGAAATATGATAGCCTCTTCAAAAAGTAGTGTTGACAAAACTGGTTAACCATATGGAGGAAAAATAGAAATAAACCCTACTTTCTCATCCTGCACAAGAGTTAACTCAAGATGGATTAAAGACCTTGCAGTCAGGCCAGATAAATTGAAGCTACTAGAAGAGGGCATAGGCCCAACACTTCAACACATAGACACAGGTAGAAACTTTCTCAACAAGACCTCCAATGCACAAACAATTCAAAGGAAGATCAATACAAGGGATAGCATTAAACTAAAGAGCTTCTGTGCAGCAAAGGAAACTATCAAGAATGTCAACATAGAGCCTATGGAGTGGGAAAAGATTTTTGCCAGTTACTCTTCAGATAGAAGTCTAATATCTAGGATATACAGAGAACTCAAGAAAATCACAGCCAAGAAAGCAAATAACGTAATAAAAAAATGGGCAAAGGATCTAAACAGACACTTCACAAAAGAAGAAATACAAATGGCCAATAAGTGTATGAGGAAATGTTCCACATCATTGGCAATCAGAGAGATGCAAATCAAAACTACCCTGAGATTTCACCTAACTCCAGTCAGAATGGCAATCATCAAAAACACGAACAACAACAACAGCTGGCAAGGGTGTGGAGAAGTGGGAACCCTATTACATTGTTGGTGAGTTTGCAAACTTGTGCAACCACTTTGGAAAACAGTATGGAGGATCCTCAGACGAATAGGAATAAACCTACCTTTTGACCCAGCAATACCATTTCTGGGTATCTACCCAAAAGAATGGAAACCAATCTATCAGACAGATGTATGTGTATCTATGTTTATAGCTGCACAATTCACAATTGCCAAACTCTGGAAGCAGCCAAGAGGTCCATTGACACATGAATGGATTACAAAACTATGGGACATGTACACAATGGAATTTTACTCAGCCATAAAGAAGAACAAAATCATGTTCTTTGCAGGGAAATGGATGCAACTGGAAAACATTATGTTAAGTGAGATTAGCCAGTCACAAAGAGTAAAGAAGCATATATTCTCCCTAATGTGCGGATGTTAGGGAGAAGATGAAGCATAAGAGGGTCCCCAGATGAAAAAGCAGAGACCCTCGATAAACAAAGAAGTTTATTTAACCGAAGGGGATGGAGGTGGGCGGAATTAGGGCATCCTAAGGCACATGATATACTTACACAATTATATCCATATCACTCACTGAACTGAACTTGAGAGGGAGGGAGGTCGAGGAAGCCAGGTGGGAATTGGGGAAGGGGTCAGATGAGAAATGTATACACATTTGTCTTTATCAATTTGTACCTAATAAAGATGTATACATACAAAGCATGAATTATTACAATAAAAAAATTTTAAAAAAGAAAGAAACAATCACTGTTCAAAAAAATCTAAATTGATTCTTGTTCTCTAGTAAATTATCTAATTGGTTATTATTCATATAGGAGTTTGTTATTGACTTTAGTACATTGATTATATTTCCAGCAACCTTGCTAAAGTTTCTTGTTAGTTCAAATAGTCTGTACTCTTTGATTTTTCTTTGTAGACAGATACATCATTTATAATAATAACAGTTTTGTCTATTCCTTTCCATTATTATACCTGACTCATTTTCCTTTTTTTATTACATTGTCTAGGACCTCCATTAAAATTTTAAGTAAAAATGATAATAGTGAATGTATTTGTACTGATGTTAAAGAAACATATCTAAAATTACATCATTGATTTTTATGTCTACTATAGGTTTTCAATAAATACCCTTTAAAAAGTCAGGGGACTTCCTGTACTCTTAATTTTCCTTTAAAAATATTTTACAAATCCAGTATAGTGGTGCATGACTGTAATCCCATTACTTGGGAGGCTGAGACAGGAGGATTACAAGTTTGAGGACAGCCTCAGCAATTTAGTGAGACCCTCAGCAACTTAAAAAGACTGTGTTTCAAAATAAACAATAAAAAGTCTGGAGTGTAGCTTGGAAGTAGAATGCCCATGGGGTCAATCCCCAGTACCAAAAGAATACTTTATGAGTGAATGCTGATTTTCTAAAACATTACTTCTGAATCTATTCAAGTAACATGTTTTTTTTATTTTGTTATTTTGTTAATTGCGTTAATTATATTTATGTTTTCTAAAGTTGAATCAACATTTCATTTCTTAGATAAACTCAACCTGGCCATAGTATTTATATTTTTTACATGTTGCTAAATTTGGTTCACTTTTTTTCTATTTATTTATTTATTTATTTATACATTTATTTTTGTAGTACTGGGGATGTATTTCAGGGGCTCTCTACCACTGAGTTACATCCCCTGACCTTTGTGCTTTTAATTTTGAGACAGGGTCTTCCTAAATTTCTGGGGCTGTCTTCCAATTTGTGATCCTCTTGCTTCAGCCTACTGGGTCACTGGGATTATAGGTGTATGCCAATGAACCCAGATGGTTCACGATTTCATTTAAGGATTTTTGCATGAAATCTATAATTTTTTCTTTCTATAGTTATCCTTGTCAGGTTTTGGTATTATAAATATACAAGTCTTGATAAATGAATGAATAGTTTCAATCTTATTTTAGTATCTGAAACAATTTATATAGCAGGGGTTCATTCCTTGAAAGTTTGATAAAATTTGCATAAAATGTCTATTGTATCTTAAAGCGGAAGACATTTGATTATAAATCTCATTAGTTTTATTATTATTGTTTATTTTTAGTTCTTAATTTCTCAGAGTAGTAATTTATATTTTTCTAAAAAAATTCTTGTATAATCTTTCAAATATATTTGCATAAATTTGGTTATAGTCTTATTTTATGATTTTTATTTATTTTCAGTATAAGTTATTTTTGCCTTTTCTCCCCTATTAATCATATTTGTCAGTTTTCTTTTTTCTATGGTACTACTTGTTATGCTTGTTTTTATTTTTCCTTTCTTCTCTTTAAGTTTGGTCTGAGATTATTTTTCTAACTTCTTAAAATAAGTATGTATATTTCCATCTATCTTCTTAGTTAATAAGAGTATTTAATGCAATACATATCCCTGATTATATACCTTTAGACTTATCCCATAAATGTTGATATCCAGTACTTTTGTTCTAAGTATAAATATTTTGTTTTATAAATTCTAAATATATACTGTTCAAAATGTCTTTTGTGAGCCGGGCGTGGTGGCTCACGCTTATAATCCCAGCATTCGGGAGGCTGAGACCAGAGGATCCGGGTTTGCAGCCAGCCTCAGCTACCTAGTGAGGCACTACAAAACTTAGTGAGACCCTGTTTCAAAATAAAGAATAAAAAATAGGGCTGGGGGTATAGTTCAGAGGTAGAATGCCCATGAGTTCAATCCCCAGTACCGCAAAAAAAAAAAAAAAAAAAAAAGTCTTTTGTGAGTTCATCATTAGGTATTTAGCAATGATTTTTAAGTCTCCATACCTATAAGTCTATGAGACTATCATTTCAGTGTTGACTTCTTAGTGTTCGTGTTTTGTTTTAGGGCTCTCACCAATCTTGCAAGCCAGTGAGTATTTGCCCCTCTTCTGGAGTGTGAGCCCTTGAATAGTTCTATTTTCTTCCCAAATCAGCAGTTTCTTATAAACCAATAACCGTGTTCAAGAGGCTCAGTATCAGGGCTTTTTGTTTGTCATCTCACCTGCCTTCTAGCAATTTTATCATGGACTCCCTTCTAGAACTGAAATCTTGGGTAACACTGCTGGCTTCTAGACTCACAACTCAGCACATTTTCTGATTCAGACTGTTTTGCAGTTTCCTTTCTGTTCCTGGTCCAAGAAGATGTTAATCCCGTCTTTGAACTCATCTTTGTAATGTTGCTTTTCTCTTTGTGTAATTTCTATGTTACTTAAAGTAGAAGAAGGGATAATTTTGAATTTCAGTATCTATAATAGTTTTAAAACATTAACTCCTTGGTCAAGATGAATAACGGGAGTAACATCCTTACTCCTACTACCTCCCTCACAAAACAATATATACTTATATGGTCTCAATCTTTTATGTTGACTACACATCTCTCTTCATGAAATATTGAAAATTGCTCTTTGCTTTATGCTCATGCAGCTTTAAATTTTTCATATATATATTGCCCTTTGTTTTTAGAAACCTCCAGAAGTGATTATTCCAAAATCAAATTAATAGTTTTACTTTGTATTGACTACTATAGATAAAACTTTTTTAATTTCAACGTTATTTTTTTAATTTTATTTTATTGGTGCATTGTAATCATACACCATGATGAATTTCAGGGTGGTAGAGGTATACATGCACACAGCAATCATTTAGCCCTCCCCAGATTCCCTCCTTATTCCCTTGCTTTTACCTCCTTTCCCCTGCTCAGCATAGTGACTGACTTTGATAAGTTTGTGTATGTATATAATGTCCACTGAGATGTCTCTTTTCCCCCCTCCCATTTCCTTCAGTTAGGTTCCCTTCTTCACTCATGTAAGGTTTCTCCTCCTTTGTCTGGAGTCCCTCCTAGGCCCCATTTTCTCCCTACCTTCCCCATATTAGGGAGGACATCCGATTTTTCATTTTTTGTGACTGACTAATCGCATTAAGCATAATATCCTCCAGTTCCATTCATTTCTCTGCAAATTACATAATTTTATTTGGCTTTATGGCTGAGTAAAATTTCTTTGTGTACATATCCTATAATTTTGTAGTCCATTCATCTGTTGATGGACATCTTGGCTGGTTACATAGTTTGGCAATTGTAAATTGTGCAGGTACACATAGATACACATGTATCAGTCTGATAGTTTGGTTTCCATTCTTTTGAGTAGATACCCAAAAGTGGTATCACTGGATCATATGGTAGGTTCATTCCCATTTGTCTGAGGGACCTCCATAATGTTTTCCAAATTGTTTGCACTAATTTGCAATCCCACCAACAATGTGTTAGGGTTTCCACTTCTCCACACCCTCACCAGCATTTGCTGTTGTTTGTGTTTTTGATGATTGCCATTCTAATTGGGCTTAGGTGAAATCTCAAGGTAGTTTTGATTTGCGTCTCTCTGATTGCTAATGATGTTGAGCATTTTTTATGCATTTATTTGCCATTTTATTTCTTCTTTTGTAAAGTATCTATTTAGTTCACATGCCCATTTTTGATTGGTTATTTGATTTTTGGAGGGGAGTTTCATGAGTTCTCTGTATATTCTAGATATCAGTCCTCTATCTGAGGAGTAGCTGGCAAAAATTTTCTCCCATTCTATCAGCTCTCTGTTGAGGTTCTTGATAGTTTCCTTTTCTGCACAAAAGCTCTTCAGTTTAATTCAGTCCCATGTATTTACCCTCATTTCAATTTATTGCACCTTTGGGGTTTTGTTGTGGAAGTTTTTGTCCTTACCTATGTATTGGAGTGTTCATCCTACGCCCTCTTCAAGCAAGTTCAGGGTCTCTGATCTAATTTCCAGGTCTTTGAATCATCGTGAATTGACTCTTGTGCAGGGAGAGAAAGTGGAGTTTATTTCCATTTTTACATATATGGATAATCAGTTTTGTGATGCTAGTGCTTGCTTTGTAGCCCAGGATATGGTCTATTTTTGAGAAGGTTCCATGAGTAGTTGAAAGGAATGTTAATTCAGCTGTAGTTGGGTGAAATATTCTATATGTGTCTAGTAGGTCCATTTGGCTTATGGTGTTCCTTGAGACTGAGGCATCTTTCATGATCTTTTGTTTATAAGATCAGTCTAGTGGTGGGAGAAGAGTGTTGAAATCTCCCCATATTATTGTATTGGGATCTATGTGTGACTTAATGTCACAAAGTTTGTTTTATGAAAGTGGCTGAACCTATGTTTGGGGTATAAATGTTGACTATTGTTATATCCTCTTGTTGGATTGTTCCTCTTACCAAAAAAATAACTTGCTTTGTCTCTTCTGATAAGTTTAGGCTTGAAGTCTATTTTGTCTGATATCAGAGTTGCCACTCCTGCTTGTCTTCAAGTTCCATTATCATGAATTACTTTGCTCTAACCCTTCACCCTTAGTGTGTGAGTATTTTTACTTGTAAATTGTTTCTAACAGACAGCATATAAATGGATTATGATTTTTAATCTATTTTGCCACCTTATGTCTTTTTTATTGGGGAGTTGAGGCCATTGATATTCAGCATGATTATTGAGAGATGATTTTTTAATTCCTAACATTTTGACTTGTAACTTCTGTTTGAAGTAGTGTTTGTTGTTCTTTGCTTAGTTGTTCATTTGATGGAAATCGTTTCTCTGGTTCTGATGTTTGTTTATTGTTTCTTATTTGTAATTTATCTCTTTGAGTTCTTTGAGTATTTTCTCTAGTGCTGGTTTGGAAGGCATAAATTCTTTCAGCTACTGTTTTTCATTGAAGATTTTTATTTCCTCATCAAATTTAAAAGATATTTTAGTGAGTAGGGTAGTCTTAGCTGTGATTTCTTTTCTTTCAGAGTTTGGAATATGTCTTTCCAGACCCTCCTGGATTTCATGACTTAGTTTGGGAAGCCTGGAGTGATTTTTTTTTGTTTGTCTGTGAATGTCATTTGGTCTTTTAATCTTGCTGCCTTTAAGATTCTCTCCTTGGCCTCTGCATTAGTCAATTTGATTATTATGTGGTGTAGTGAAACTTTTCTCTGGTCTTGTCTAATTAAAGTTCTATATATTTCCTGTACCTGTAGGTTGACCTTGTTTTCTGTAGTGTGGAAAATTTTCTGATATACTTCTCTGAAAAGGTTTTTAATTCCTTTGGTTTTGGCTTCTATCCCCTCTTCTATGCCTATTATTCTTAGGTTTGCTTTTTTAAAGTTGACCCAGATCTCTTCAATGTCCAACTCATGCTGTCAAATTCTGTTTTCCATGTGGTCTAGTCTACTTTTGATGTTTTTGTTTGTTTTTTTTTTAATTTTTTTATTGTAGTAATTCGTGCAATATAGCATACATCTTTGTTAAGTACAAGTTGTTAACAACATATTTGCACACAATTCTCATTTGACCCCTTCCCCAATTCCCACCCCATTCCCTCCCTCTCCCTCCCCCTCAGGTTCACTTCAGTGAGTGACCTTGATATGATTGTGTAAGTACATCATGTGCTTTAGGGCGTCCCTCTGCCCCATATGTCCACTACAATTAAATCAATTTCTTTGCTTATCGAGGATCTCTCCTTTTCATCTGGAGACCCTCCTATGCCTCATCTTCTCCCTAGCATCCACATATTAGGGAGAACATATGCTTCTTAACTCTTTGTGACTGACTAATCTCACTTAACATAATGTTTTCCAGTTGCATCCATTTCCCTGCAAAGAACATGATTTTATTCTTCTTTATGGCTGAGTAAAGTTCCATTGTGTACATATCCCATAGTTTTGTAATCCATTCATCTGTGGTTGGACATCTTGGCTGCTTCCATAGTTTGGCTATTGTGAATTTAGCTGCTATAAACATAGATACACATGCATCATTCTGATAATTTGGTTTCCATTCTGTTGGGTATATACCTAGTAGTGGTATTGCTGGGTCATATGGTAGGTTCACTCCCATTCGTCTGAGGATCCTCCATACTGTTTTCAACAGTGGTTGCACAAGTTTGCAATCTCAACAACAATGTATTAGGGTTCCCACTTCTCCACACCCTCGCCAGCAGGTGTTGTTGTTCATGTTTTTTATGATTGCCATTCTGACTGGAGTTAGTTGAAATCTTAGGGTAGTTTTGATTTGCATCTCCCTGATTGCCAACAATGTGGAACATTTCCTCATACATTTATTGGCCATTTGTATTTCTTCTTTTGTGAAGTGTCTATTTAGGTCCTTTGCCAGTTTTTTGATTGGGTTATTTGCTCTCTTAGTTGAGATTTTCTTGATTTCTTTGTATATCCTAGTTATTAAACCTCTATCTGAAGTGTAACTGGCAAAAATTTTCTCCCACTCTGTAGGTTCTCTGTTGAGGTTCTTGATAGTTTCCTTTGCTTTGCAGAAGCTCTTCAGTTTCATGCAATTCCATGGATTGATCTTCCTTTGAGCTGCCTGTGCTTTTGGGGTCCTGTTGAGAAAGTTTTTACCTGTGCCTATGTGTTCAAGAGTTGGTACTATGCCCTCTTCAAGTATCTGCAAGGTCTCTGATCTGACTTGCAGGTCCTTGATCCACCTTGAGTTGACTCTTGTGCAGGGTGAGAAAGTGGGGTTTATTTCCAGTTTCCTGCATATGGTTAACCAGTTTTGCTAACACCATTTGTTAAAAAGGCTATCCTTTTTCCAGTGTATATTTTTGGCTCCTTTGTCAAAAATCAGTTGACTGTTAGTCTGTGGGTCTGTTTCTGAGTCTTCTATTCTGCTCCATTGGTCTATGTATCTATTTTTGTGCCAATACCATGCTGTTTTTATTACTGTGGCTTTGTAGTAGAGTTTAAAGTCAGGTATTGTGATGCCTCCTGCATGATTTTTATTGCTAAGAACTACTTTGGCAATCCTGGGCTTTTTGTTTTTCCAGATGAATTTAAGGACTGATTTTTCTATGTCTGTGAGGAGCGTCCTTGGCAATTTCATGGGTATTGCATTGAATTTGTAGATTAGTTTTGGGAGGATGGCCATTTTGATGATATTTATTCTGCCTATCCAAGAGCATGGGAGGTCCTTCCATCTCCTAAGGTCTTCATCAATTTCCTTCTTCATCTTTCTATAATTTTCCTTATAGAGGTCTTTAATATCCTTGGTTAGGTTTATCCCTAAGTATTTTATTTTTCGGGATGCTATTGTGAGTGGAATTGCTTTCTGGATTTCTTTTTCGATTGATTTGTCGTTAGCATATAAAAAGGCTTCTGATTTTTTAAGATTGATTTTGTATCCGGACACCTTACTGAATTTGTTGATCAGTTCTATAAGTTTTTTGGTTGAGTTTGTTGGGTCTTCTAAATATAGTATCATGTCATCTGCAGAAACGGATAGTTTTACTTCTTTCTTTCCCAATTTTTACTCCTTTGATTTCCTTCTCTTGCCTTATTGCTCTGGCTAGAGTCTCGAGTACTATATTAAACAAAAGAGGTGATAATGGACATCCTTGTCTTGTTCCTGTCTTATTGGGAACTCTTGCAGTTTCTCTCCATTTAATATGATGCTGGCTGTAGGTCTATTGTATATTGCCTCTATGATTTTGAGGTATGTTCCTTCTATTCCGATTCTCTGTAGTGCTTTTAGCATGAATGGGTGTTGGATCTTGTCAAAGGCTTTTTCAGTGTCAATTGAGATGATCATGTGATTTTTGATTTGAGTCTGTTTATGTGGTGAATTACGTGTATTGTTTTTCAAATGTTGAACCAGCCTTGCATTCCTGGGATGAACCCAACTTGGTCATGGTGCTATAAATTTCCCTCTTAGTACTGCCTTCAGGGTGTCCCAGAGGTTTTGATATGTTGTATCTCCATTTTCATTGGTTTCTAGGAATTTTTTGATTTCTCCCCTTACTTCTTCTATGACCCACGCTTCATTCAGCAGTGTGGTGTTCAGTCTCCATGCACTTACTCGGTTACTTTGGGTCTTCCTCGAGTTTATTTCTAGTTTCACTCCATTGTGGTCTGAGAAGATGCAGGGAATTATGTTGCATTTTTTGAAATTGCCGGTGCTCGCTTTGTGGCCGAGGATGTGGTCTATTTTGGAGAAGGTTCCATGAGCCGCTGAGAAAAATGTGAATTCAGTTGTAGTTGGGTGGAAGAGTCTATATGTGTCTAATAGGTCCATTTGGC
>PVLC010007139.1:49451-65129 GCA_004027655.1 Graphiurus murinus | reverse complement strand
GCTTGTAATCCCAGCATTCGGGAGGCTGAGACCGGAGGATCCGGGTTCGCGGCCAGCCTCAGCTGCTTAGTGAGGCACTCCGCAACTTAGTGAGACCCGGTTTCAAAATAAAGAATAAAAAATAGGGCTGGGGGTATAGCTCGGAGGTAAAATGCCCCTGAGTTCCATCCCCAGTACCGCAAAAAAAAAAAAAAAAAAAGAAATATACAAATTAGGGTCATTTTCCTAGTCTCAGTTAATTTTTTTTTTTGCAGAACTGGGGATTGAATCCAGGGGCAGTCTTCCTCTGAGACACATCCCCAGCCCTATTTTTTATTCTTGATTTTGAAACAGCGTCTCACTAAGTTGCAGAGGGCCTCACTAACTAGCTGAGGCTGGCTGCGAACTTGCGATCCTCCTGTCTCAGCCTCCCAAGTACTGAGATTACAAGTGTGCACCACCACACCCGGCAAAAAAAAGTATTTTTTGAAGCATGAAGAAAAGCTGGAGCCAGGCATGGTGGCGCACTTGTACTGAGATTACAAGTGTGCACCACCACACCTGGCAAAAAAAATGTATTTTTTGAAGCATGAAGAAAAGCTGGAGCCAGGCGTGGTGGCGCATGCTTGTAATCCCAGCATTTGGGAGGCTGAGACCGGAGGATCTGGGTTCGTGGCCAGCCTCAGCTACCTAGTGAGACACTCTGCAACTTAGTGAGACTCGGTTTCAAAATAAAGAATAAAAAATAGGGCTGGGGGTAAAGCTCGGAGGTAGAATGCCCCTGAGTTCAACCCCCAGTACCGCAAAAAAAGAAAAAAAGAAAAGCTGGGTGTGATGGTGCATGCTCTCAGAACTTGGGAGGCTGAGACAGGAGGAAGGTTTGAACCTTTGCAGGTTCAAAGCCAGCTTCAGCAATTTAGCCAAGCCCTCAGCAACTTAGTGAGACCCTGTTTCCAAATAAAAAATAAAATAGGGCTGGGAGTGTATCTGGGAGATACAATGCTCCTGGGTTCACTCTTCAGCACCACGAATAAATGGGTTCACTCTTCAGCACCACGAATAAATAGATAAATAAATAAATAAGAAAAAAAAAAGCATGAAGAAATAGAGACAGGGACCAGATGGGCTTTGGGGCCCTTGGTTGGAGGAGGAGGGGCTGGGCAGTGTGTATAGAAGGACAGACTTAGTCAGGTGTGGTGGCACACACTTGTAATCCCAGTACTTGGGAGGCTGAGACAGGAGGATCGCAGGTTCAAAACCAGCCTCGGCAGTTTAACGAGGCTCTCGGCAACCTAGCGAGACCCTGTTTCAAAATAAAAATGAAATAGGTCTGGGGGTACAGCTTGGAGGTAGAATGCCCCTGGGCTCAATCCCCAGTACCAAAAAAAAAAAAAAAAAAAGACAGACTTCCCTGCAGGTGTCAACTGCTGAACACCTGAGTGGGAGACAAATGGGAAAACCACCAGTTGAGAGGAAGCTCTTAGCCCAGGTACGTTTACAGGGGGCACCGAGTCCTCCTGTGCCTCCTCCCCATCCCCTCCATTCAGCCTTTAAGGCCCATACAAATGCTACTTCCACCGCAACGCGCTTCCCGGTCTCCCAAATCCATCCTGCTTCCCACCTCTGAATCTTGGGAACGACAAGGTTTCTCACAGCTCATCCTGGGTTTCGAGTCTTCGCGTGTTATCTTTCCCCATTTCTATGGCCCAGGCTGGCCGCGTCTCACTTCTCCTTGCATTTTCAGGGTGCCTGGCGCACAGCCTGGAGATGGGAGCTCAGCTGAGTTCCCGGGACCCTGCTCAGGTTCCCCCGACACGACAGCCCTTTGCTGGCCTTCGGAATGGGACGTTCTGGCTTCTCGAACTTGACAGTGAGTATCTATGACAAGCTAGTGTGTCCTTGTGTGGGGTCCGTTTCATCAGTGACACTCTGGGGCTAGTGGGTGGCCTGGGTCATCGCGCTAGCTGCTTCCTGCTTGTTTATTCCTGTATATAACAACTGCTGAGAGTCTTCTGGGGGCCAGGCCCTGGTCGGGGAGCCGGGGGTACAACTAAACGACACAACACACCCTTGGCCTGAAGGAGCTACATCCTCAGGAGGAGAGAGAGAGAGACGAGAGGAAAGCAAACACTGATTACAGCTTGAGAAAAGCTTAAGAAAAGAATCGGGGCATCATGACAAAGAATGATGGGAGAGCACTTTAAATAGAGTGTACTCAGGGAGGGCCTGGGACGACATTCGAGCCGGGACATGAAGGATGAGATGGCCAGGGAGAGACCTGCCGCACAGAGGCCTCAGGTAAGAAAGAGGTGGGGCGGTGCAAGGGCTTCCAGGGGGCCGGGGGTCCCTGAGGCCCAGGGAGCCAGCGGTGGGGGGCTGGAGGAGCCAGGAGCTAGCTGGAAGTGCTGGAGGTTAATGTTCTGGAGGGTTTTAAGCAACACACGAACAGCACAGACCCCAGCTGGCCACCTAACATCCGCGCTCCGCTCCCTCTAGCTTTGTTCTCCACTTCTCAGTTCTAAAAGCAGCAACAACGTCAAGGGATTGCAACTCTTATTATTATTTGTGTGTGTGTGTGTAAAATAGTCCTGATGATGGTTCTCACGATGGAAATAAAGAGAAAGCAAGAAGGCTTAAGAAAATGATGGTACTCAGGCCAAAAAAAAAAAAAAAATATATATATATATATATATATATATATGTGGAAGTTAGATAGTCTAAGAGGCCTCTCTGCAAACTCACGGAGGCCAAAAGGTCTTGAGGGTCAAAGTTCAGAGGCCTATTATAGGTCAGGGTTTCTCAGCCTAGACACTGTGGCCAGATCCTTTTCTACGGCAGGAGCCTGTTATGTGTGTTGCAATTTTTTTTTTTTTTTTTTTGCAGTACTGGAGATTGAACCCAGTGGCATTCTACCTCTGAGCTACACCCACAGCTGTATTTTTTATTCTTTATTTGGAAACAGGTTCTCACTAAATTGCAGAGGGCCTCACTAGGTAGCTGAGGCTGGCCTCGAACCTGCCATCCTCCTGTCTCAGCCTCCCAAGTACTGGAATCACAAGCGTGCACCACCGTGCCTGGCTATGTTGCAGAACGTTTGGCTGCATCCCTGGCCTCTGTCCACTAGCTGCCAGTGACATACCTTTCCCCAACCAACAGTGTCTCGACAATCAAAAGTGTCTCTGGACGCTGCCAATGCCTTCCGGGGGACAAAGTCACCACCGCTTGAGAACCACTGCTGATGATGGAGATACAATGACATGAACACGTGCCCAACAGAGACTTGCAATAAGTCTCGGTGAAAAAGCAGCTTTGGCAACTTTATAAGGAAATTAACACATGATCGGCAGCTAGGAGCACAACTGGGTAGTCATGTTCGCCTTGCTCTGTGGCTATTTTGGAGCTCCAAGGCAACCACTGTGTGCCTAGCAGCGGTTCTGGCAACCCTGCAGGACGATGCAGGACTTCTTTGCCTTCGGAGGGCCTCAGCGGTCCTGGCAAGCGTGACCTCTGAGCCGAGCCACAGGCAGGGTCAAGAGGACTAGCAGGGGAGGAGGAAGAGGAAGGAGATGTCCTCTTCTGCTGGCCATGGGACAGATAATTCCGTGGGGCCTGCTTCCTGGGAAGGGTGGAAGGAAAGCGGAGGAAGAAGGTTCTACCACAGTCTCCTACTGTGCGGACTAAACTGAGTTTCCTCCAATTCCTGACTCTTCCTCTGTGGCTGAACTAGAGAGGGCAGAGCCCCTGCTCCCTGGGACATGGACCCGACCCCCTGTGCTCTGGGAGCTCGACTGAGCAGTCCACTGGCCTGACCTCCAGCCCAGCAGCTTCACCCATGGTGCGCAGGAGGAAGTGGTCACTAGGTTCTTCCAGTGGCTTCCTCTCTGACAGATGTCAAAGGGCAGCACAGAAGGCAGCAAGGATATGCAAATGCTGACTAGGATTTAAGGCTCTGAGACCCTCGCAAAAAGCAAGAGCGCTGCTCTCCAGCGAGAACCGGCTAGCAGCGGCATCCTCTGCAGCTACTCTTCTGTTGGGCATGCCCCACCTCGTCCTGTACTCTGCTCACACACACTGCACTCCTGAGCCACTCCTGGTCCCCATAAATGGGGAAACATACCTCAGCCCTACGATCACTTATGGTGACAAAGTGCAGGACCGAATCACGTTCTTGTGTCAAGCACTGTCCTTGAGAAGGTGTGGCATCTGAGACCCCTGGGCTGCCTCTTATAAATGCTTTAGGTGAGCGGGCGTGGTGTGCGCATGTTTGCAATCCCAGTACTTGGGAGGCTGAGACAGGAGGATCGCAGGTTTGCGGCCAGTCTCGGCTACTTAGTGAGGTCCTCCACAACTTAGTGACACCCTGTTTCAAAATAAAGAATTAAAAATAGGGCTAAGGGTGTAGCTTGGAGGTAGAATGCCCCTGGGTTCAACCCCCAGTACTGCAAAACAAAACAAAACAAAAAACAACTATTATGTGGAATGAGTCAAGCTAAAGCAGGGAAAAGAACTCACAGCGGGGCAACACAGGGCTCAGGAAAGACTTCGTCTCAGGACCGTGCATGGTCTGATGCGCTTTTTTGGACTGTGTGTCTAGAATCTTGGTCTCCCAAGGCAGCCGGGGTGGGGGTTGCCCGTGCTGTGCTGAGCTGGGGCTTTGCAGGGGATTCAGAGCAACGTTGGTGGGAGGGTGAGTTCTACTGCTCATTTGGGCTCTGTGGATGATAAAACCTTCTTCTGTCTCACAGGGGATCAACAATCATTCTCCCAGGACGGTGGGTTAAGAAACCCTCAGGAAGAAGGTGTCTTCTCCCCTTAAAACGCTGCCACTACCTCACTCCTCCGTGCCCATCTTCCCCTACGTCTCTCTTTACCTACGGATAAGAGAACCCAGCACTGCCCAGGGCTGGCCCTCAGACGACTCTGAGCAAGATAAAACTCATAGGAACTGGAAGAATAAGAAAAAAAAAAAAAGCAGAGCCCCTGAAGTTTGGAGGCCTAACTGTCCTCTCTCCTGCGGGGACACGCTGACACATGAGATGACTGCTTGAACAACTGAAGGCTCCAGAAACGGGGCCGTATCAGACTGTTTTCCTTCCTTCCCAAACTCACTTATAGAAATGACTCACTTCCTCATCTCTAAATTTACAGATGTAAGAAAAAGCAGGAACTCTGGTGACTTTTAGGGACAGCATGGACATTTCGTTCCTAGTAGAGAAGGCTGGGAGCGGTTGCGTATTTCCACAAAGGAGAGGGACAGTATTCACCCCACTCCGGGGTGCACAAAAGATTTCTCCTGGTGAATTACAGAGGTGGATGAAGTGGGTCCTTCATGGCTGCATGAGAGTAACAGAGGCCCAAGGGGAAGACCCTGGAACGAGGAAGGCTTCTTCCAGCTGTTCTCAGAGATGCTTCCTTACCCTTCACACCACAAGGCTAGAGTCTGCAATGCTGAGCATAAACAGAGCAAGGAGCCGGGCGTGGTGGCGCACGCCTGTAATCCCAGCATTTGGGAGGCTGAGACCGGAGGATCCAGGTTCGAGGCCAGCCTCAGCTACCTAGTGAGGCACTCCGCAACTTAGTGAGATCCTGTTTCAAAATAAAGAATGGAAAAAAAAAAAAAATAGGGCTGGGAGTGTAGCTTGGAGGTAGAATGCCCCTGAGTTCAATCCCCAGTACCGCGAAAAAAAAAAAAAAAAAAGAAAGAAAGAAAGAAAAAGAAACAGAGCAAGGAGCCGGGCGTGATGGCGCACGCTTGTAATGCCAGTATTTGGGAGGCTGAGATAGGAGGGTTGGAGGTTTGTGGCCAGCCTCAGCTACTTAGCGAGGCCCTCTGCAACTCAGTGAGACTCTGTTTCAAAATAAAGAATAAGAGCCGGGCGTGGTGGCACATGTTTGTAATCCCAGTACTTGGGAGGCTAAGACAGGAGGATCCCAGGTTTGTAGCCAGCCTCAGCTACTTAGTGAGGCCCTCTGCAATTTAGTGAGACCCTGTTTCAAAATAGAGAATAAAAAAGACTATAGAGGTGTAGCTCGAAGGTAGAATGCCCCTGGGTTCCATCTCCAGTACCATAAATAAAAATAAATAAATAGGGCTAGGGGTGTAGCTTGGAGGTAAAATATCCCTGGGTTCCGTCCCCAGTTCTGCCCAAAAAAAAAGAAAAGAAAAAGCCGGGCGTGGTGGCACATGCTTGTAATCCCAGCATTTGGGAGGCTGAGACCGGAGTGGAGGATCTGGGTTCGAGGTCAGCCTCAGCTACCTAGTGAGGCCCTCCGCAACTTAGTGAGACCCTGTTTCAAAATAAAGAATAAAAAATAGGGCTAGGGGTATAGCTTGGAGGTAGAATGCCCCTGAGTTCCATCCAGTACTGGAAAAAAAAAACAACCAAAACACAAAAAACAGAGCAAAGACCCCCAGGCTAGGAAATTGTGTGTAAAGCAGCTGTTGAAGGCAGGTAAGTTCTAGAAAGAAGGCTCTGGCTACTTAGGGCAGTGTTACTTTTCCCTAAGCTACCTGGTAGCAACATGAGCCAATCCTTTTGACTGTTCAGACAATTATCCTCCAGCTACTTATCCAGGTAAGAGAGCTCTGTGACGCAACAACCGTGACCAACTGGATGTTACACAGAGAAGATCAACTGTGTGTGTGTGTGGTGGGAGCGAGGGGTAACAGACTCCAGACTGAGAGAAATCAATCATTCTAATTGTCCTAATTCTAGATTCCAACGAGCTGCAATTGGAAGTCTGTGTTTCACGGCCTCTTTCGCCATCCAAGACCATAAACGTTGTGCAACTACAAATTCAGCTAATGACCCGAGCAGTTTCAACCTGCTGAGATGAGTAAGACCCCAAGTCAACAGCTGGCAATCACTGCGCATCTGAGGGGCAGCCGGTGCAACTGGCGGCAGCTCTGCGTTAACTGTTTAGTTAGCAAATCAATATGATTTGACTGGACACTCCCTGAAAAGCATCTAGAAAGGGAATAAACTTGACTCATAGTCTGAACCAACACAGCAGCAATGTAGCTACACTAAGCATCCACTGGTTTTCGCCAAGATGAACTCAATTCAGGGAAATCATAGCACAGTCTACAGGAAGCATTGGGCTTCTCTAGCAGCCCAGAACACGGTGGTAAGCATAACAGATTCCAAAAGTAAAACTCACATAGGGAGAATACAGCTCCCCGGTCTCTGTGATTTCACCCGCCATCTCCAAAGACTGAGGAAGGCTGGGCAGCAGAGGTCCCTTCCCTGCAGGGGCGGCAGCGGCTGCAGTTTCCTAAGACAAAAGAATAGAATTCAGCTTTCCAATGGACAAAGATGGAGGGGGGTGGGTGGGTGGAAGAAGGCTTGCAGCTGGCTCTCACCTCTTATCCTTTTATCACAAACACTCAGAACCTCAGTATCTGTCACAAGACTCAGCCCGGAGGGAAGTGTCTCCCTGGACAATGGAAATCTAGGCAGTTTCTGCTGTTCTGCACTGATATTGCGTGGACTCCAATGATTTAAGGGGCTTCCCAAGCCACTGAGTCTCACTCGCCACCAGAGACCCCTTTAGGCACTCTGAAGTACTTATGCCCACCTAATTCCAGGAACTGCGAACTCACTAGTACACAGGGCAACCCACAAAACTGTCTGCCGCCTTGTCTATGGCAGGGAGATGGGGCTATCTTAGGTCGCCCCTCCAACACAACCACTTAGCCCAAAGCCTCTCTTTTTAACCTGGCCTCCCGCCCCGGCCCCGCAACCTGCTTTCTGCCCTGCCTTAGGGGTTCCCTACCCTCAAATCTTCTCAAGAGCCCCGCTCTGATCCCCTCCCTCGTCCCTCCTTCTGGAGGAGCCCCATATCGAGCGCCCCTCTCCATCCCGTCCCACCCTCCCGCCTGCCCAGACACCTGCAGAACAGGTTGCTCCCGGCCGCCGCCTCCGGCCCCTCCGCAGATGCCGGCGCCAGCTGTCCCCCACCAGCGCCCACAGCGCGCATGCGTCAGTGCCCCAGACCATCTTCCCGGCGCGCGCCTCGGGAAGGGCGCTGAGCGCTGATTGGGCGCCTCGCGGGGGCGGGGCCGGGATTGGACCTGCCGGCTGCCGTCTGCGTGGCGGAAGCGGCAGTGCACGCCCACGCGCATGCGGAAGGGGGAGCCTCTTGCCGGGCCGCAAAACGTGGCTAGTCCGGAGAGTCCGATCACCTTTTCTGCGGGGGATGGGTGTGGGTTTGGCAGTTCCGGGACCCGGGTGATTAGAGAGGGTAGAGGAAAAGAGCCTATAGCACCACGCAAAGAGGAGGGGCCTGAGTGGGCTGGGAGACCGGCTTTTGGGCGGGGAAGAGGGAGGGCGGGAGCCTGGTGACCGCGACACTGGGATGAGGGGTTGGAAATAGGTTTAAAACAGGGTTGGAAGTTGATTGTGGGATGGAGTCCCAGGACTGGGGCTAGTATTGAGAGCTTTGAGGATGTGTCTTGGTTTTGGTGGTTGGGTTTGATGGATCGAAATTCTGGGAGGTAGATGGAAGGAACTGGCAGTCCAGGCTTAGCCCCTGAAATTCCAGCCAGGGATTGTTTAATTCTTCTTTTGCTACTGGGGATCAAACCCAGGAGCATTCTACCTTCGAGCTACACCTCGCAGTCCTTTTATTTTTATTTTTTGTTTTGAAACGGGGTCTTTCTAGGTTGCTGAGAGCTTTGCTCTGTTGCTGAGGATGTTCTCAAACCTTCAGTCCTCCTGTCTCAGCCCCCCAAGTATTGGGATTACAGGCGTGGACCACCACACCTAGCTTTGTTTAGTTTTTCTTAACCAGCTCTGTTCTCTTCTTGCAAGAGGTGTTTTTTTTGTTGTTTTGTTTTGTTTTGTTTTGCAGTACTGGGGATTGAACTCAGGGGCATTCTACCTCCGAGCTATACCCCCAGCACTATTTTTTATTCTTTATTTTGAAACCGAGTCTCACTAAGTTGCAGAGTGCCTCACTAGGTAGCTGAGGCTGGCCGCGAACCCGGATCCTCCGGTCTCAGCCTCCCAAATGCTGGGATTATAAGCGTGCGCCACCACGCCCGGCTCTGCAAGAGGTTTTAGAATCCGTGTTATCTGAAGTGCTTGGAAGGAAAGGAGGGAAGGCCCTTCTATCAATTTACCTCCTCCTCCCCCAGAAACAGAGCCTGAGGTCACACCCTAAGTGGGAAGAAGCTAAGTCTTTGCTGTTCCCACATGCCGGCTGCTACCATGAGGTTGAATCAGAACACCCTGCTGCTGGGAAAGAAGGTGGTCCTGGTACCCTACACCTCGGAACATGTGCCTAGGTAACTGTCCACCTGACTGGGGTGCAGGGTGTAGTTGCAGCCAAAGGTAGGATTGAGCAAAACAACTCCCCATGGCACAGCGAGGAGCCCTTCTTTAGCCTCAATCTCAGAAGCTGTTTCCTCTGAGAAGAAGCAACATTGGTTGTGAGAGTAATACATACAAGAAAAAAACCCAAGTGGATGACTGTGACTTCCGTGCAAGTCTCCTGTTCCCCTGTTTTTCCCCTTTCACCTTCTCAACTTCCTTTTGGTTTTTTTTTTTTCAATAAGAAATTATTTTATGTCAACTAAATGTGTGTAAGAAGGGAAGATAAATTGTCTTCTCTCCCAGTTGTAAGTTAGTGACATTCCGTGGTGTCCTTGAATATGCTGGGTTCTTGGAGACTTAACTTTTGCTTATCCTAAAATGCCCAGCTGATGGGCTGTTTCCATGTCTAACTCCTTGAAAAGGCGGGGACTGAGTCACAGGATGGGCTTTTGTGGGAACATTTGGCAGATGTCTGGTAGATTGGGAAAGTGGTGGTGTAGGGGTGTGTCCTCTCCTCGGCACCCTGCCTGTGTGCCGATCTGTTTAGCCTTCTTTGACAAGGTCAGTTTGCCATATACTTCCCCTCAGGAATTCGAGGAATGTTTGCTTTCAGACTGCTCCTCCGCACTGACCCCTGAGCCAGGATACAAAGCTGGGGAGATAGAACTGCCCCTCCTGCTGTTCTTTTGTAGGACTGGCCTGTCTCCAGTCTGTGGCCCTCTATCTAAGGAGCAGTCGTCACTCTTGGGTATTCTTTGAGTCTGATATTAGCCCTGTGGAGCCCTGCTCCCTACAATTCGCTTCTTTATGTCATTAGTATTATTGTTGTTTGATACTGAGGATTGAACTCAGGAGCATTCTACCTCCGAGATAACACCCCCAGCCCCTTTATTTATTTTGTTGTTTGTTTTGTTACTGAGGATTGAACCCAGAGGCATTCTACCTCTGAGCTACAGCCTGGGCCATTTTTAAAAAAATTATTTTGAAACAGGGTCTCACTAAGTTTCGAAGAGGCTCTCTAAATTGCTGAGGCTGTTCTTCAACCTGTGATCCTCCCATCTCAGCTTCCCCACGTGTTGGAATTACAGGCATGCCCCACCATGCTTGGCTTATTTTTAATTTTGAAACAAGGTCTTACTAAGTTGCCGAGAGTCTTGCTAAATTGCTGAATCTGGTCTCGAAGAACCTGCAGTCCTCCTGTTTTGGCCTCCCAAATTCTGGGATTACAAGCAGGCACCACGATGCCCAGCCATTTCTTTACCTTATACAACCCACATCCGACCCACGCCTCTGGACCAGTCCTGCGTGTCTAAGGCCATCCCTTTGTCCCCGCAGGTACCACGAATGGATGAAATCCGAGGAACTGCAGCGTTTGACAGCCTCGGAGTCTTTGACCCTGGAGCAGGAGTATGCGATGCAGCGCACCTGGCGGGAAGATGCGGACAGTGAGGAGCTGAGGCCCAGCCCCGGGCGTGGGGGGCTGACTCCAGGGGCAGCTCCGGTCCCCTCCCTTTCTCACCTCCAGCCTGTCCTAGGCATCGAAAGCTTTCTGAAAAGCCTGGAAGGTGCTGGAAACCCTTATACCCTCTTGCTGCCTGAAAAACTGGTCCCTGGGGCAGACCCTTCTGCCTTCTTCCCCACTCACTGGACCAGGCCTGGAAGGATTTCAAGAAAGTAAAGCATTTGGGGCCCTAGCCATAAATTTCGGCCCTGCTCTCGTGTCCCTGGCAACAGTCCAGTGTGGTCACTGTCCTCCTCTGGGTCCCTTGCTCTTGAAGAGTACAGTAGCTGTTTGGAGAAGGTAGATTTGGAGCTGTGTACTGAGCTGTAGGCGGCCCTGGGTCCCTTTTCTCCTGCCAGGCTCAAGACCATGGTGCTCTGTAGTTGAACCCATCCTCACCTCTTCTCTGGGGAGTGGAGGTGAGAACCCCGTTGTCCCCCTCCTCAGAGTGCACCTTCATTGTGCTGGATGCAAAAAAGTGGCAGGCCCAGCCAGTCCCCCCTGAAGAGAGCTGCATGGCGGGAGACGTGAACCTCTTCCTCACGGATCCGGAAGACCTCACCTTGGGGGAGATTGAAGTCATGATTGCAGGTTTGTGCCACCTGACTTGGCTTTCATTCCCAGCAGGCCCCGAAATCTGTTGAACCGTAAGCCTGCTGAGCTGCACCGGACATGCAGAAAGCTCAGAGAGAGCTGGGCATGGTGGTGCACACCTGAAATCCCAGGACTTGGGAGACGGAGACAGGGAGATTGCAGGTTCCAGGCCAGCCTCAGCAATTTAGTGAGACCCTGTTTCAAAATAAAGAATAAAAAATAGGGCTGGGGGTGTAGCTCAGAGGTAGAATGCCCCTGGGTTCAATCCCCCGTACCACAAAAAAAAAAAAAAAAGGAAAGAAAGAAAGCTCAGTGAGAAAGCCGGGCATGGTGGTGCACGCTTGTAATCCCAGTACTTGGGAGACTGAGACAGGGAGATCGCAGGTTCGAGGCCAGCCTCAGCAACTTAGTGAGACCTTCAGCAACTCAGAGACCATGTTTCAAAAAAAAGAAAGGAGGAACTAGGGGTGTAGCTCAAAGGTAGAATGCCTTTGGGTTCCTTCTCCAATACCCCCCCCCCCAAAAAAAGAAAACAAACCCAAAAAAGAACGACAACCGTGGGAGGCTCCATGTTGATGCACCAGCACCTGACTGGAAGACTGGCCCCTGACCCCACCCCAGACTGGCGGTTCACCCCTGGGTTCCTGGGTCCCTCACTTACTTTATTTCCTTATTTTTGTTTATCTGTGGTACTCAGCATTGAACCCAGGGGCATTCTATCTTTGAGCTCCACCCCCAGCCCGATTTTATTCTTTTTTTTTTTTTTTTTGCGGTACTGGGGATTGAACCTCTGAGCTATACCTCCAGCCCTATTTTTTTATTCTTTATTTTGAAACCGAGTCTCACTAAGTTGCGGAGTGCCTCACTAGGTAGCTGAGGCTGGCCTCGAACCCGGATCCTCCGGTCTCAGCCTCCCGTTATTCTTTATTTTGAAACAGCGTCTCACTGAGTTGCGGGGGCACCTCATAGGTTGCCGAGGCTGGCGGCGAACCAGTGATCCTCCTGCTCAGCCTCCCAAGTACTGGGATTACAAGGGTGCACCACCACGCCCAGCTTCCTCACTTTCTTTTTCTCTCTCTCTCTCTCTCTCTTTTTTTTTTATGGTACTGGGGATTGATCCCTGAGGCATTCTATCTCCGAGCTCCATCCTCAGCCCTATTTTTTATTCTTTTTTTTTTTTTTGTGGTACTGGGGATGGAACCTGGGGGCATTCTACCTCCAAGCTATACCCCCAGCCCTATTTTTTAGTCTTTATTTTGAAACAGGGCCTCACTAAGTTGCAGAGGGCTTCACTAGGTAGCTGAGGCTGGCTGTGAACCCAAATCCTCCAGTCTCAGCCTCCCAAATACTGGGATTACAAGCATGCGCCACCACGCCCGGCTTTTTATTCTTATTTTTGAAACAGAGTCTCACTAAGTTGCAGAAGGCCTCACTAAGTAGCTGAGGCTGGTTCCTCACTTTATTTCTAATGCTTTGGTGTGAGCTTGACCTTTGGTTTTGAGGCCTTCAAAATTCAATCTGCCCCCTCCTTAGCTTGGGTGGGGGACACCTCTCCCCTGCCAAAATAAATGGTTGTATCTGGAGCATTCTGTCATACCATAGGAGGAGCCCGGCCTGTTTCTGTGTCCTTGGTCCTCAGCTTCCCCCAGGGGCCCTGACTGTCACTTCCGGGCAGCGGACTGCGTGGAGGGGTCAGCTTGCTGGGTTGCAAGCTGCGGGCCTCGGTGGCATTCTCTCACTCTGTGCCAAATGGCAATGGTAGCCCCACCCTGGCAGAGCTGTGAGGATCCTGCTAGCTGGCATCTGTGGGGTACACCCTGGAGCCCGGCTCCCGACTCTCACGTGGTTGCTCTTTCTCCTAGAGCCCAGCTGCAGGGGCCAGGGCTTTGGCACGGAGGCCGCCCTCCTCATGATGTCCTATGGTAAGAGTATTGAGGGGACTGCACGGGGAGGAGTGGGCCCCAGCTGAGCCTTCAGGCCTCGGGGTGGGGCAGGTGACCAGGGCCTCTGCTGCAAGCAGGCTGGGGGGCTGGGGGTCTAGAGGGGACTTCATCCCGCCTCTGGCCTCTGTCTTCGATACCTCTGGAGGAGTGACCAAGCTAGGTCTGACCAAGTTTGAGGCTAAAATCGGGCAAGGAAATGAGCCCAGCATCCGGATGTTCCAGAAGCTTCACTTTCAGCAGGTAAGGACTTCAGTGGGGTTGGTGTTCCCGGTGGTGCTAGAACTTGCGGCAGTAACTCAGCAGGTGCCGCTGTTTCTGGCTCACACAGGTGTCCGTGAGCAGTGTCTTTCAGGAGGTGACACTGAGACTGACAGTCAGTGAGCCCGAGCAGCGGTGGCTTCTGGAGCAGACCAGCCACATGGAAGAGAAGCCCTATAGAAACGGGGCGGCAGAGCCCCACTGACGGCCGGGCCTCACCCCAAATGCCAGAGCCTGCGAGGAGATACGGTGCCTTCCGGCCTGCTCCAAGCTGGGAACCAACCGCCTGCCCAGCCTCCCCCGGATGGCAGTGGCTGAACGGACTCCTGTCCCCTCTAACCAAAGTGACTCTGCCTCCCTGGAGTGGATGGCGGGAATCAGCTGGGAAGGTCAGGGTGGAGGGGAGCTGCAGGACCTGGAGAACAGCGTTGTCGGTTCTCCAGCGCCACCAAGGCCAGGGGCAGCCGCCCTGCCTGGGAGTAAAGCACGATGCCTGGCCAGCTCCTTGTCTTCTCATTTGACCTGTGTAGAAGAGCTGGGCGTGGTGGCACATGTTTGTAGTCCCAGTACTTGGGAGGCTGAGACAGGCGGATCACAAGTTCTCGGCCAGCCTCAGCTACTTAATGAAGCCCTCCACAACTTAGACCCTGTTTCAAAATAAAGAATAAAAAATAGGTCTGGGGGTGTAGCTCAGAGGTAGAATGCCCCTGGGTTCAATCCCCAGTACCACAAAACGAAAAGAGCTACCAGGAGCCCAGGCCCAGGCCTGTGTGGAGGGACGGGGCGGGGGGAGCTCACTGTTCCAATGTGAGCAGCTGCAGGCCCACCTGACCCCGGGGGCTGGACCCTGGAGGGACGGGTGGCTTGGTGACGAAGTGGCCCCGCCTCCCTGAGTGTCCTGCCTTCCGCTTTTTCCTCTTTGGAGTCAGACAGCCCTGGCTGTAGAGTGAGTTTGGGATGTAGCTCATTGTGGCTGGAGAACACCCCAGTTGACGAAGCCAGGAGCTTCCTGCTCAGCTGCTGGGGGTGGAGGCAGGCCCTGTCTTGGGTCCCTGCAGCACCTTACCCTCTGACTCTGGGGCTGCTGCACCCAGCCTGGCCACGAGGGGGCAGAGAAGGCCCAGGTTCACGATGGCCAGGCTGCTGGTAATAGTTGCTTACAGGCGAGATCTGCTCCAGGTCCCCCCGCCTTGGGGGGCACCTCTTGGATCCTGACTGTCCCTCCTGCCCTGTCATCATGTGGGGCGGCTGTCAAGAAAGGTCAGGCATGTTTTAAAAACAGCTATGAGCCAGGTGTGGTGGCCTATGCCTGTAATCCCAGGACTTAGGAGGCTGATAGGATCTCAGGTTTGAGGACAGCCTCAGCAATGTAGTAAGACTCTCAGCAACCTAGAGAGACCCTGTTTCAAAAAATAAAATAGGGCTGTGGAGGCTGGGCGTGGTGGTGCATGCTTGTAATCCCAGTACTTGGGAGACTGAGACAGGAGGATTACAGGCTTGAAGCCAGCTTGGCAGTTTAGTGAGATCTGCAACTTAGACCCTGTTTCCAAATAAAATTGGGCTGAGGGTGTAGTGTAGCTCAGGGGTAGAATGCCCCTGGCTTTGATCTTCAGTGCCATGAAAAAGAAAATACACACACACACATATATAGCTGGGGGTGTAGCTTGGAGGTAGAATGGTCCTGGGTTGAATTCTCGGTACCACAAAAAAAATAATAAAAATAAAAAAGCTCCCATGCAGGGGAGGGGTCCTGAGAGGGTTGCCGATATTAATATTGGGCATTGGGGTTTATATATATTTAAAGCCCCTTTGTAGCTGGGCTTGGCACACACCTTTAATCCCAGTATTTGGGAGGCTGAGACAGGAGGATTGCAGGTTTGTGGCCAGCCTCAGCCATTTAGCGAGGCCCTCTGCAATTTAGTGAGACCCTGTTTCAAAATAAAGAATAAAAAATAGGGGGCTGGAGGTGTATCTGGGGGGTAGGATGCCACTGGGTTCAATCCCTAGTACTGCAAACAAAAACCCCCCAAAACACAAAACAACTCCTGGTCACAGAGGAAGGTTTTTTTTTTTTTTTTTTTTTTTT
>PVLC010007139.1:0-49351 GCA_004027655.1 Graphiurus murinus | reverse complement strand
AGAGGAAGGTTTTTGAGGGGCGAAACAGTCCTAGGTTAGGGCTTGTCTGAGGCTTCACAGCCCCCTTGGTCCTGACATCTCACAACAGACTGCCGCTGGAAAGCTTTAGAGTTGAAAACATGCTTGAATCTAAAGTGAAAGGCCCACTTGCTGCCATTCCCTGCTCCTTAGGGACAGTCCAGGTCCCAAGTTTAATCAGTGTCAAAGGTCCCCCAGGCCTCCACCCAGCAGGTGAGGGAGGGAGGGGCCCCTCCAAGCCCTGTGGGGCAATCCTTAGGCCTGTTCCACCTGTGTGGGGGCCTCCAGGAGAGGTCAGAGGGTAAAAACAAGGGTGGGGTGGGGGAAGGCCAGGCCCAGCTGAGCAGAACTCAGGACAATGGGTGCTGATAATGGAGATAGCCAGATAACCACTGGCCCTTCTCACCCCCCTGCGGGCCCACAGGCCTTCTGAGTTGCTGGCTTCTTAACTTGTTCCCCTCGGTCCAGGAACCTGGTTCTTAGTGGTCTCCGTGCAGGTTAGGTGGACAGAATGTAGCCCGGGGCCAGCTGCACTTCCTTCTGCCCTGGGTGCCAGGGGCAGGGCATTTCGCCCTTGGCAAGCCCTCTGCAGCCCACCTTGCCACGTGTCCCAGGGCTCAGGGGACCAGTCTGTCCTCCCTCCGTGCTGAACACTTGCCCTCCAGTCAGGTCAGTGGCCAGATAAGATATCTGGCACCAGCTGCACCTGCTCCAGGAATCCGGCACCCCACCGGCTTCAGGCAGAGAGCGGCTCCACCCCAGGCTTCACACCTGCAGCCTGCCTGGAGCTAGGGGAACCTTGCAGAGCGCTGTGGCCCTTGGGCCTGTTTCCACTTCTCACAAACATCCCTGCTGCAGAGGGACCCTGTGTGTGCAGCGACACCCCACGCCCAGTACACCCAACAGGGTGGGTCCCACTGCCCACAGGGACCCTGGGCAGTTATAGACCCCAGGCCCTCTGGTAGAAGCCACCCAGGCTTTTGGTCCTTCTAGCACCACCTAGGAACACTTATTTGTCACTTCCCACCTAGAAGGTCCAGGCCAGAGGACAGAGCTCTAAAGGAAGACACAGAGGCTGATGCGATTTGGAGAAACCAGCTGGATTTCCGCAGAAGTTTCCTTACAGTGGTGGCACCTGGCTCAGGAGCAGGCAGGGGGCAGCTGATCACCCCCCTCCTGCACTGCCCAGGTCTCTGAAGGTGGGAAAAATTTAAGGCCAAGGCCGCTGCAATACCCCAGTGCAGCAACCAGGAAAATCATGAGAATCAAGGAAACAAAAATCCCTCTAAACTTTGTGATACTGTTAAAAAAAAAAAAAAAAAAAAAAAAAAGAAAAATCAAATGAACAAAGATGTCCAAGTGACCGCTCCCAGGACGCTGGGCACACCATCCTCTGCGAGGGACCCAGTCGTCACATGGGATCGTGAGGGACGGTGGCCTGTCTCAGGCCTGGCCCTGCGATCCTTGCTTGGCGTGGGTCCCACTGATGTCCCAGGCAGGGTGACAAGGGGACAACTGGAAGGATGAAGCCCTCGGGCAGGAGGGAGACAAGAGTCTGCTTTGTGATTGGGACAGGAGAGAAAAAACATTCGCCTTCCCCGAGGTTAAGGGAAGAACAGTTTCTAGGAAAATCAGATTCATCAAGAAGGGGGATGCTGGTGCTGATTCAAACATCGATTGGCGGGTAACGGGAGGGGAAGGGGGCCAGGGTGGTGGGCGGCCGGCGGCCGGCTGCTCAGAGGTTGCTGAAGAGTTCGTTTTTCTTGCTCCAGTCCATCTGGGGCGCTCGCTTGCTGCTGCGCTTCTGGTGGGCCCTCTCTTTGGCCACAGCCAGGGAGATGTTGAAATCCAGGATGGGGTCTGAGGAGGAGGTAGACGAGGGCTCTGCGGAGTCCTGTTTCTTGGGGCTGTCTTGGGAATTTAGCTGCAAAGAGGAAGGGGAGGTAGGAAGCGGTGTGTCAGTGCCCGGGGAGGCTCCCTGGTCCCTGGCCTCCATGGAGTGGCTCCCTTGGGGCTATGCTCTGGGAAGCCAGGTCACAAGAACAGAATGCGCCTCAGCATGTGACTTCGGAGGCAAGCTGTTGTGCCAGGAACCAGCGTGGCCTGGGAATCGGCTTCCCGTTACCCGGCGGCCCCCTCCCTGCCCCCGTCAGGCCTGCCCTACCTCCTCACTGGTGTCGCTGGAGGTGGACCTCGCCAGGGCTGGCCTGGGGCTCTCTGAGGCTGCCTCTGCCAGGACTTCAGTTTGGCTGTTCTCCTGCACAGGGAGGAAGGGTGTGGGTTGGTGGGGATTGGTGGGGATGGGGTAGGAAACTCCTGATGAGGGGAGCTAGGAACCTCAATCTGGTAAGTGCCGCTCAGGCCTTGGCCGTCCCCCCAAATTCCAGCTTTACATTTTTACATTCCTTAAAGGATCAGGCGGCCTGGTTCATCCATCACCTGGCGTGGGTGGAAGCCCAAGGTGGCATTAGCTGATCTGATCTTTTTCTTTCTCTTTCTCTCCTCTCTGGGAACGCCAGGGCCCTCTCTGTGTGACACGGGGGACCTGTGCGGTGCTCCCTGAACCTTTTAGGGCCCCTCTAAACTATCACCGCAAAGCAGCCAAGCAGGACCTTGAAAAGGCCAGGTGGATGGAGAGTTCCAGATCCACAGATAGGGTGACAGGGGGTTCAGACCTGGGCCCAGAGCCCCCTCTCTGTGCTGGGGGCCCAGGCAGGAGCCCCAGGAAAGACATCTGCGAGCAGCTCCGTGGCCCGACTCCGAGCCGGCCCGTCTGAGGGTGAAGGCTTTGGCTAGGCGTCAGCTTGGCGCTATGCCCCTTCCTGGGTCCCTCTGTGGCCCTAGCTGGCGCCTGGCCCACCGTCCCTTCCCAAGGCTCACCCCCTCCCCTTCTGCTCCGGGAGGAGGGGCTTTGTTCTTCCAACTCAGGCTGGGAATAGCAGGGCTGGCAGCTCGCAGCCAGACACTGGGGCTCTGTTCTTGGGGGGAAGAATGGCCTCTTCTGTACGGTAGGGGATTGGAAGTGGGGGCCCATCACCCAGGACGGCGGGCTGCAGAGGGGCCCAGCCAGGCCTCTCCTGCACCACAGCCTTGGCCCTGGGTGGGGGAGAGGGGTACTTTGGTAGTGCTGTGGCTTGGAACTTGGCTGGAACTGGATCCCAAGGTTTCAGCCTGCGCCAGACGGCCCTCCTCCCAACCACGCCACTTTGTGACCAGTCCCCTGCGCCCCTGGGCTTGGCAGCTGCCCTTACCTTCTGTATCTCCCCGTTGGTGAAGGGCTCAGGCAAAGGACCTAGGTGAGGGAGACAGCAGGGTGAGTCTAAAAGTTTTGGGGGAGTGATACAAATGATCTCAGGCCCAAGTCAGTGGTTAAAACTTTTTTTTTTTGTGGCACTGGGGTTTGAACTCAGGGACATTCTACTTCAAGCTACACCCCCAGATCTTTTTATTTTATTATTTGGAAACAGGATCTAAGTTGCTGAGGCTGGCTTTGAACCTGCAATCTTCCTGTCTCAGCCTCCCAAATACTGGGATTACAAGCGCGTGCTACTACGCCTGGCTTAAAACTTTTGGCTGCAGCCAGGCAGTACCACAGAAACAAAACAAAACAAAACAAAAAAAACCTTTTGACTGCAACCCACAGGAAGTACCTTTGACATTTTGATGACCCAACACATACAAGGATTGTGTGTATGGTAAAAGTTTCACAAAACAATACTTACTGCAGTGCTCGATGTTTTCTATGAAACTTTATTAAACAGATGTGCTGGTCTCTATCTGCTAAATTGATCTCAGAAGTCACTGAGATGAAGAGGGAGAATTGTCCCAGGGCTAGGGGTGGAAGGGCACCAGAGGCGGCAGGGTCTCTGAGGAGCTGAGTATAACCCACATTCCAGCTGTGTTCCCTGTACCAGGTCCCCGCGAGCAAGGCTGGGGCTTCTCCGGCCTTAGTCTCCTCCTCACGGAGGAAGGGGATTACCTGACTCACCTAGTTTCCGTAAAGATGGGTATCCCACCTCTCGTGCCCAGAGGCTGCTAGGGACTTTCAGGAGCCCCAGGGAACCTGGGTAGGGCCAGATGGAGATAGGGCCGCCCTGATGGCCCTTCCAACTGGGGATCTGAGTCACGTGAACCCTCTCCCACAACTATAACCCTGACCCCCAAGGGAGGCCCCACCCACTGCAAAGTCCAAAGAGGTGTCTTCCTCAGCTTGGCCCAGAGGGCACCCCCTCCCTGAGCCATCTTCCCAGGGAGAAAGTCCAGAGCAGGGAGAGAAGCTGCTTAACCCCTCCCTGCCCCAGTGCTGCAGCCCTGCCCCTTTTGGCCTGGCTCGGGCAGGGGGAGGTGCCAGGCTTGGCAGGGGGAGGGTGGGGAAGGGCAGGGGCCCAGGGACTGAAGGGGGACCCACTGCTTTCCAGAGCCAGCAAGCCTGAGTTTCCAAGACAACCTGACAGAAGGGTGGGAGGGGAGGTACTGGGCCAGTCACTGGACTCTGATCTGGCCAGCAAAGGCTGAGCGTTAACCCTTTCCTCGCACAGGCACCGCTCTGAGAACCTGCTGGGGGGAGGGGACCGGGGCCATCATCTGGCATTGCAGCTGCAGCTGGGGACGCAGAAGGGCTGACCCATCCCTCCTGTCAGCTGGCCCCTGACACATGCCACCTTCAGAAACCCACTGCCCACCCTGCTTCCTTCCCCCACGCTGAGCCCTACTCTCCACCAACCCAGGCTGCTGGACCTCCCCTGGAGGAGGAGGAGGAGGAGGAGAGGAGGAGGAGGAGGAGGGAGCGCCAAGGCCAGGAAGCTGAGTGTTGGCCACATCCCTGTCGTGGGGGCACCCAGCTCTGCACCCCACTCACCGTTGAGGTGCTCGTGAGACGGGATCACTTTGCACTTCTTGAAGAACTCGTCGGTTTCCTTGTCTACCACCAGCAGCTTGGTCTCGTCCCCTCCGGCCTTGATGGCAGACACCACGTCCCCGTGCTGCTTGCCTTCCATGCAGATCCCGTTCACCTGCAGGGCGGGGTCAGGGGTTACCGGCACAGGCCGGGGGTCTGGGGCAGGCAGGTGAAGGAGGGCCCACTTGGGGAGACTGTGCCCCCTCCCCCCCTTGTCTGCGGGGTCCTGAAGGAGGCCAGTGGTCCTCCCACTTGACAGTCGGCTTGGGGGCAGGACACGTGGGAAGAGCCAAAGAAAATACCCAGACTAAACACACACAGCTGTGTAAGAGACAGGCGGAGAGGTTGGGAGCCCAGGGCTGGGCTCTCCTCCGACGTCTCCCTCTGGGCCTTGGTTTTCTCCCATGTAAAATGAGAAGTCTTGGGAGAGCTGATCTCTGGCTCTGAAGTTCTCAGACTGTGATTCTGGGACCAGCCCGAGTGTTCAGCTCACGTTTCCTTTCCCAGGCACCCGATGCAGGAGCACAGGGCGTGTGCCTCGAAGCTAACTCAGAGGACGGGATTGGCACCCTCGCTCCCGTGCATGGCACAGGGCATAGAGGGCAGCAGAGTTCCAGAGACGGCCCCTGGGATCTACGGTCCCGTGTCTCACCATCCCTCAAGGCAGCTGACCCCTGGCACCTCTGTGCCACCCACTAGGTCCTTGGGTATCTACTGTCCCTGTGTGGGAATCCCAGTGATTTGATGGCTGCAGTGTGTGCTCGGTGAAAAGCCCAGAGGAGAGGCGTGGGAAAGAAGTCAGCCTGCCTTCCTGCCTGCCTGTCTATCCATCCTCCGCCCCTGATTCATCCATCTCTCTCCCTTTCTCCTGTTTATCTGTGCATCTAGCTGATAAACCATCTAGCATCTCTGGGTTGTCCCAGGGGCTAACCACGCCCGGGGAGCTAAAGATCAAGAAGGAAGAGCCTGGAAGGGTTTGGGGGAGACAGCGAGGGCGTCACCTCCACAATGCGGTCCTGGGCCCGGAGCCCCGAGGCCTCGGCTGGGGAGTCTGGGTCCACTGCGCGGATGAACTGGCCCGGCTTGGACTTGTCGCTGTGCAGGTTGAAGCCGTAGCCATTGGCTCCCTTCTTCATGGCACAGAGCCGAGGCCGGAGCTCGCGCTGCGGGGATAACGGAGAGTCCATGGCTAGCCTACAACGTCCCAGGTCCTGCCTCCCCTGCCCTCTGCCTGACCCCACCTCCTCCACCAAAGGAGATAGGGAAGCTTGCAAATAAGCTGCGATCCGACCCGGCAGTGCAGCTCGGAAGACCTGGGTGGACGCCAGCATCTGTGTGTCCTGCTGCCTGGGTGGGACGCGGCCCTGGCCGGAAGTCAGTATCCTCTGCTGGTAAATGAGCCCCGGGATGAGGTTAGCACGGAGCTCCGTTCTCTTCTGATATTCTAAGGTCAGTCCCATGCTCCCTCAGTCCTATTCCTCCCCATCGATGGCTCGGCCTGGTCCTCCCGGGGGGAGGGGAAGCAGGGCACCCCTGTCAGTGTGGGAGGGCACCTACTGTCCGCAAGTGGGGGACCCCAGCCCTGTGCACCTGTTCCCGCCCTCAGGGAGGCAGGTGTTTAGTGAAAGCTGGCCTGCATGTTTACAGTAAAGCCTTTCTCCTCCTACGCAAGCCTCCTTGCCCCCACCACCAAGCCAAATGGGCTAGCCAAAGGGAGGGGGAAGGAGCCAGGTAACCGGCAGGCTGCTGGGCGGTACAGTGAGGTGTCCCGGACCACACCGGGCCATCCTCAGGGGCTCTTGGTCCAACCGAGGGTGAAGATGACAACAGAGACCTCATCATGACTCCCAGGGAGCCTCAACAGGGAGGTGACTGTGAAAGGCAGGGATGGGCCAGGGAAAGCCCAGTGTGGCTAGGACCTGGGCACTGCGACCTATTAACAGGGCTGTACAGCTGGGCGTGGTGGTGCACGCCTGCAATCCCAGTACTTGGGAGGCTGACACAGGAGGATGGCAGGTTCAAGGCCAGTCTCAGCAACTTTGTGAGGCCCTCAGCAATTTAGGGAGGGGCTGTTTCCAAATGAAGAAAAATAGGGCTGTTTGCAAATAAAAAATAGGGGTGGGAGTGTAGCTCAGAGGTAGAATGCCCCCTTCCCACCCAGTTCAGTACTAAAAAAACGGGGAGGGGCACATGCAAATTTCCACTGAGCACTCAGGCTGAAGTTTTTCAACATCCTCCATCCAACTTAAGGCAGCTTGGCTTCATTGCTGCAACCTCAGGACAAGCCGTATGACTGTGGGACAGAACACGGCTGTGCACAGACCTAAGCTTGAGCCCAACCCCCCACGCACCCCTCCAGGCCCAGGAGGCCACTGGCTACTGTCCAGCTAGCCCAGGGCTGTCACCCCACATATCAACCAGTGAGCTCCTCTGCGGTGACCTGAGGCCAGTCCTTTCCTTCTCCAAGCCCCAGGGTCCTTGTTTACAATCCATTCTTACAGCCCAGCCAGAGAGATGGTTACACACCTCGTAACCGGAGGTCCCCGTGCACGCCTGAACCTCACCCCTAATAACTGGACTGTTCAGTGGTATTGTCCCTAATACCACTGAACAGTCCAGTTAGGCTGAGGAGCGAGCTGGGTGGGGGAGGGTGGTGTGCCAGGCTGCTCTGAAACCCAAATCCCCGGCTAGGGGTGGAGAAGGTGAGGGAGGGCTGGGAAGAGTGAAGGGGAGGGCTTTAGGGCCTCCTGCCCCAACCTGCCATCTGCAGGAGATGTGATCCCCCTTCGCTGGGGAGGGTGCGGGGACCGCCGGAGGGTGGCTTTGCCTGCCTTTGAAGGCTGGCGCAGGTCTCTGGTGCCGGTTTCAGGATGTTGGTGGGGGGGGGGAGGGTAGAGAGACCAAGGGAGGAAGCAGGGGGTGATGGCTGGGGCTTGCCCTAGCAGCCAGTTACCCAAACCGGGGCTAGGGACCCCTCCCCTCAAACACCAAAGACAACTAAGTGAGCAGCACGAAGTGGGCGCCGCAGAGGCACCCCGTCCCGAGCAGCCCCAGTTCTCAGCCCATCCTGTTTCTCTCGCCCTGCTGTTGCTCTGACCCCCTCCCGCCACGACCCCCCAGAACCCCCTCAGTCCCAGGTCTTGTTCTGGGAGTGAGTGAGGCTGCTTCTCCACTGCAGCCAGCAGCTAATCCCTTCATGAGCTGCCAGCCGGCCCTCCCCCAGGCCGGCCTAGGTGAGCAGAACAGGTCGGACCAGTTGTCACCACCAGGACAGGCTCAGCTTTCGGCCTTGGCCACGCTGAGCTGCTCCTCCAAACTGGGAGCTCCACAATCCCAGTCCTTCACCCCGAGAAAGTGGGAGGTGCACCTCAGGGATGGGTGGGTGGGTGGGGGTGCTTCAATGCTCTGCTGCTCCCCACCAAACCCCTACCCCGTACCCTCACCCCAAAGACTTCCCGTGGAACGCTGGCTGCGGCTTATCAGCTCTGTTTTTTATGAGATGGAGAAAGTCAGGCTCACAGAAGTAAACCCCAAGTGACACTGCACAGCCAGGACTGCAGGCCGGGTCTCTGACTTGAGACGGCACTCCCTATACCACGCCGTGGGCTGGTCCTTAAGGATTCAAGTCCAGAAACCGGGCAACCCACCTGGAGCTGAGGCCCGGCAGCAAAAGGCAGGCTGTGGGGCTCTGGGGGCGGGGGGAGAGACTGGCAGCAGCCCCTGCGAGGAGCTGAGGAAGCCACAGCCCGCCTTCCTTCCTTCCGCATGCTCAGCAACTCTTGCTGCCGAAGAGGAGGGATAAAGTGTGGCCTGGGTGATGGGCAGGGAGCACGCCCGGGCTGGGGAGGCAGGTGATGAGGTGCTCTCTGGCAGGTAGGGCTGGGCTGGCTGCCCCGTGATGCCCACCTTCCGGGCTGCCTGCGCCTCTGCAAGTGTTACCCCGGTAGCCCTTGCCTAGTGACGGGTCAGCAAAGCTCAGGGGCCTGCACTGCGCACTGCTTCCTTCCGCCAACAGGAGGGGCTCGGGCACCCACTGTTCCCTTTCCCCTGCACTGGGAACTGCTTCACTGCCTTCTGGGTGACTCTGCAGTGGCTTCAAGGCCAGAGGGATGACAGGGGAGGAGGACCTGAAGCCCCAGGTAGTCCCTGCCACGCAGCATCTGGAAACCTCCAGAGCCCTAGAGCGTCCACCCTTCCCAAGTCCCCTTCCAAAGGGGCCAGCGGGGCTTCCCACACCTCCGGGGAGAGCAGCCTGTGCTCCCCACGAGAGCCACCTGACTTTTTGCAGGAGGTGTCACTGCAGCGGCTGAATCAGCCCATCCCAGCCTGGGTGGAGCCAGGAGTCCCCTGGGGGCAGCCCCTTGGGGATCTATGGGGCCTGGCCCAAGTGTGTCCCCTCCAGGGTCCAGAGCAGGGGTGGGGGAAGACTTCATATCTCCAGAGTCACGCAGAGCTTCCCTGAGAGTTCCCAAGGGCTGGAAGTAAAAACCAAGATCTGCCCAGAGATGACGCTGGCAGAGACCCAGAGGTGAGGGGAGGAGCAGGAGGCGATGGCCGCCAGGGGCCCTGTCGATGGGCTGGAGTGGCTCCCGGCTAGGGGCGAGCTTCTCCATTTCAGACAGTGCCTGGTGGTTTTGCAGAAAAAAGACCCCATCAGGGGAGCTGCCCTGAGACCCTCTTCCTGGAGCCTTCTCCACCACCGTCAAGTTCACAGGCTGCTCGTCACCCCTCTCTCCCACAGAGAGCTCCGCCCCAGTGCCCGCCCCATCACCTCCACCCACGCAGCCTGGGCAGCAGCGGGCAGCGGGCGAGGAACTCAATAGGCGGCACCAGTAGCCACCTGGAAAGCCAGGAAAGCTGATACTCTAATCCTGGTGAGGTCTCTGGGGAGGGGGACCAGCGCCGCTCCAGGCTCCTCTTAGGGAGAGGGCAACGCCCCACAGGGCCCCGCCCCTCCCTGGCTGTTGCCATGGCGATGGGCCCGCCAGACACAGCCAGAAGCCTGGGCCAGATCTAAGCCCCAGAGGGGATGGGCTGGGGGAGCAGGAAGACCACCAGGGTGCTCTAGGAACAACAGAGGTTCGGGGGCTCTTGTTTATGTAAATAAGACTGGCACCCCATTCCCCCACACCAGAAAGCAGCCCCCAGACCATGACAGATGAGGGGTGGGCAGGGAGGGGTGCAGGGGGCAGGAGGGATGTTTGGGGTATGAGTCTCGGCTGCTCTGGGAAAAAAAACTCCATTTTTTTTTTTTTTCCCATGGACGCTGGGGACAGAGGCTTGGGCCTGGTGCTGGCCCTGCAAGGGAAGCTTAATGGAGACAGCCAGTCCTGCCTTGGGTCACGACAGAATGGGCAGCACGGGAGGCTATTCTTTGGGCTGATGTGCAGATCTGAGGGCTGAAGGTGTCCTCTCCCCACCCCACCCCCATGTGAGGCACAGTGGGCTTGGCTACTACTGGCCCTGTGCCCCACAGTCCTGAGGCCGCCTTGGGTTTCCTTACAAGACCTCCTCCCCTGCGTCCACACAGCACACAGGCCAAGGAATGCTGGCCGCCTCTGTTTGTTTAAAAAAAAAAAAAGGATACTATCGACTATGTGCATAAATGTGAATATACCAACATCAATCTCAGTACTCTGAATTGGAATAGGGGAAATGAAGAAGTTCGGGGGGGCACCAAGAGCTGTGTGCTTGTATGTCATTGCTAACATGACTTACGTTATGATGTAAGACTATAATGCACCAATAAAAGCACATTAAAAAAATAGCAGCTCCATTTAAAACAAACAAACAAAAAAGAATACTACTTCCAGCCCTTGATCTTGTACTTCCTGCTTTTCAGTGGGAAGGTCTGTTCCTGGAGCCAGGCAGGGGGGAATCCGGGAGAGAGACGCAGCTAAAGTGGGGGGCTGCTTCTCAGACACCCCTGGATCAGGGGTCCTGAGCCAGTCTCTCCCTGGCTAGTACAGTCTAGTAGTGTCTTTGCCCAGTGCTGGGCGGAGAGGCCCGCAGTGCAGCAGAGCTGGCTCAGGTCTCTGGGCTGGGTAAGCCTGGGATGGAGCAGGCTGGCACCTGGGCTCCTGCCTGGCTGGACACTCGCCATGTTTTCCTGCCCGCCCCGCAGGCATTCCACCAACATCCCTCAGAAGTTGCTGATTTTCAGCAGAGTGTGGTGGTGCAGGCATGTAATCCCAGTACTTGGGAGGCTGAGACAGGAGGATGGCAGGTTCAAGGACAACCTCAGCAAGTAGTGAGACTCTCATCAACCTAGTGAGACCCTGTTTCAAATAATAATGATGATGATGGTGGTGGTGGTGATGGTGGTAATAATAATAATAATAATAATAATAATATAATAGGGCTGGAAGTGTAGCTTGGAGGTAGAATGCCCCTGGGTTCAATCCCCAGCACCACACACACACCAAAAAAAAAAAAAAAGAAAGAAAGAAATTGTTGTTGGATTTTACTTCTACGGGCTATCCCAGAGGCTAAGTAAGGAGGACCTTCAAGGAGCCTGTGAAGTTGGAACTCAACGAAGTAACAAGTAGCAGGTACATTTCCCAACATTGACCATGTGCCGGGCAATGTGCTAGGGGCTTTAATGTATATTTTCTCCTGGCAATCCAATATTAACCCTGCAATAGAAGCATTATTGCCTACATCTCATAGATGAGAAAACCCTGGTAAAAAGAGATAGAGTAAATTGCTCAAGCACACACAGGTGGGAAGAGGAGACGGCAGAACTCGAACTCAGGCGTGGAGCAGCAACTGAGCACCTGTAGCAATGTCATGCCAACCATGTCTGAAGTTTCAAATTTTCCAGTAGCCATGATAAAAAGTAAAAGGGGGTGGGGAGGACTGGAGGTGTATCTCAGTGGTAAAGTGTCTGCTTAGCATGATCAGCACCACTCACACAGGGAAAAGGAAAAAAAAGATAAAGTTTCATGTTTCATTTAACATAATGTATCTAAAATATTATCATTTCAACATGAAATCAATTTTTTTTTTTTTTTTTTGCGGTATTGGGGATTGAACTCAAGGGCATTCTACCTCCAAATTATACACCTCCAGCCCTATTTTATTCTTTATTTTGAAATACGGTCTCACTAAGTTGCAGAGGGCCTCACAAGTTGCTGAGGTTGGCCACAAACCTGCGATCCTCCTATCTCAGCCTCTTAAGTACTGGGGATTACAAGCATGCACCACCATGCCTGGCTCTCCAGCCCATTTTACTTTTTATTTTGAGACAGGGTCTTGCTAAGTTGCCCAGGCTGGCCTTGAACATGCGATCCTCCTGCCTTGGTTTCCTGAGAGTGGCTGGGATTACAGCTTTGGGCCACCATGCCTGGCTAATCAATCTTTTTTTTAAATTGAGGTATTTAACCTCCTTTTATTTATACAGGTTGAGCACTCCTAATTTGAAAAATCTAAAATGTTCCAAAATCTGCAACTTTTTGAACACAGACATGACATCACAAATGGAAAGTTCCATGCTATGAAGCTTTTGTTTCCTATGAAGAAAATGATCAAAACATCGTATAAAATTACCTTCAGGCTAGGTGTATACTATATATACGAAACACAAATGTTTGGGACTTGGGTCCCATCTCCAAGCTATCTCATTACATACGTATCTAAAATCCAAAGCACTTTGGGTCCCAAGGATTCGGGAGAAGGAAGTCTCAACCTGTAGCAAGTTGTTGGAATGGGGTGCATTCAACACGTCGGGCACATTCACTTGGGCTAGGCCACCTCGAGTGCCCAGGAGCCTCCCAAGTGGCCAGTGGCTATGCACTGGACAGCTCAGATCTAGTGGTCTCACTCTGCTGAGAACCCCAAACACACTTTTCTCCAAAACCCCTCAAACTCAGCTGTGGGCTGTGGGTCCCCAAGACCTTACATGCACAGGGAGAGACTGAGCCTTCGTCTCTGAGAAGTCAAAGCTCTGGCCGAAGTTCTGGAGCGCCGAGTGGGTCCTGAGCCTGACCAAGGTCCTGTGCATGAGACCATACTGTCCCTGAGGTGACCTGACCTCGGGGAATCTGTAATTCTTGTCCTTTTTTAGGCCGGGAACCTAAACATTGTTTGGGATCTTCGGACACGGCAAGTTGTCCTACCCTGATGGGAAGGCTAAGTCAACCGTCAAGTCCAACCTCTCTCTGCGCTGCAGGGGAGCAGGACAGCCAGCAAGGGCAGGTTGGGGGCCAGAGAGAAGTAGCAACTTGGCTACAAAGATCTGAGCTCGCTGAGTTGTGACACTGGCCATCTAACTGCCACCTTAGCTGATCCGGCCTCAGTCTCCACAGGTAGCGAATGGGGCTAGTTATCTGGTTGGGGTGGGGGTCATTTGCATTAGTTGAGATAAGGTGTATTTAGTACTCAGCAGATCACCAGACAAGTAACAGCTGTCATTTTTTTTCTTTTTCTTTTTCTGGCAGTACCAGGGATTGAACCAGGGTACTCTACCACTGAACTACATCCCCAGCACTTTTTTTTTTTTTTTTCAGTACTGGGCATTGAACTCAAGGGCATTCTACCTCTGAGCTACACTCCCAGCCCTATTTTTTTTTTATTCTTTATTTTGAAACAGGGTCTCACTAAGTTGCGGAGGGCCTCACAAAGTAGCTGAGGCTGGCCGCAAACCCGGATCCTCCTGTCTCAGCCTCCCAAGTACTGGGATTACAAGCATGCACCACCACACCCGGCTCCCTGTACTTTTTATTATGAGACAGTGTCTCGCTAAATTGTCCGGGCTGGCCCTGAACTTGCCATCCTCCTGCCTCAGCCTCCTGAGTCACTGAGATTACAGGCCTGGACACTTAACTATCAACTGACGAAATGGAGAAAACAATTTGCAGGGCTGTGGCAGGGAATCAATGAAATGCACAGGCTGGACAACTAGCAGGCACAATGCAAATGTGAATTTCCTCCCTAGGGAGGGCCACTCTACCCTTCGAAGAGCAGAGCAGAGGAACCATTACTAATGGGGTCCAGAGCTCCGGTTTCTCTTGTTAAAGAGGCTGTAGCACTGGCAGATCTTGGCTGAGTACCTTCTTCCTCTAATTCCTAAGTACTTTTCCACTTTCCCAGGAACCCCTGGGACGGGAAGTCTGGGAAGGACCCCCATCTCCCTGAAGAAAGAGGAAGCCTCTTTCTACTTCCGAGGGAAACATTTCCCAAATGAGGATTTAGCAGGAGCTGGAGGTCAGAACCCGGGGCTCCGCTGTTATACCGGTGGAGAAAGTGACCAAAGACGTGTGACTCCAAAGGGAGCCCCATGAAAATCGCCCCGCAGCCTGTCCATTCCAAGTCTAAGCATCCAGTCACTCAAACCCTGTTCCGCCCTAACCAAAGCTCCAATCTGAAGCTGGGTGTGGTGGCGCACACTTGTAATCCCAGTACTTGGGAGGCTGAGACAGGAGGATCCGGGTTCTCGGCCAGCCTCAGCTACTTAGTGAGGCCCTCTGCAACTTAGTGAGACCCTGTTTCAAAATAAAGAATAAAAAGTAGGGCTGGGGCTGTAGCTTGGAGGTAGAATGCCCCCAGGTTCCATCCCCAATATCGGGGGGGGGGGACAAACAAAACAAAACAAAACAAAAAACTCCAATCTGGTGGGTATGTGCAGCCCACCTGCTCGGGAAAAGAGGTTGACTGCCTGCCAGCGAATGGTACCCACCCACCTCGTCACCTGGGGTTCGAGGACCAGGGTCAAAGATGATGGGAACCCCCTCAAGCGGGGTACTTTCACATTTACACCTGTTATTTCATCAAAATTCCCTGGCCATCGTGAGGGGCGGGTGCTGCTGTCCGCATTTCACAGAGATGGGAGCTGAAGCTTCTAGGAAACAATGAACTTCTTGGGTCCCACAATCAGCCAGCGGCAGGGCTGGGATTCCAACGCTGACCTGGCTGACACCAACGTATAGGCTTTTGGCTTCCTGCTCTTAAAATGGAAGCTGTCAGCAGGTAAGAGGAGCGAGTGGGCAGGTTCTATCTGGAATTCTAATCTCTGGGTGTGCTGGAGGCACAAACAAGCCCAGGTGTGCTGGACACGGATGCACTGGGACAAAGGTCCTTTATGGCGGTTTTGCATTCATTCATTCATTCATTCATTCATTCAAAAAATATTTATTGAGCACCTCCCTACGGTGGGCCTGGCCCAGTGCTGGGGAGAGCAAAGCTAAGAAGCCACCATTGTTGCCCTTGGGCTTACTACATAGTGGAGGAGGAGGAGGAGGAGGAGGAGGAGGAGGAGGAGGAGGGGAAGGAGGCCACGAACAGATGATTAAAATATTGCATGTTCAGAGCGATCAAAGATACAAGGACAAAGAGCAGGAGGAACAGAACTGCTAACTGCCTCCAGGATGAAGGAAAGGCTTAATGGGAGGTTAGTGAGTGTGTCGAGTGTGCCGGTGTAAACGGGAACAGAAGGATTCCCAGCCCCAAGACTATCAGAGTGTGATGGCTCAGAGGCTGAGAGGGCATGGTGTACTCGAGGGGAATTCGGACCCTTGGTGTGGTTTTGTGGGGGGAGGTTAGCAGAGCAGTAGAGTGGGTTGCCAGATTGTGGGGCGCCATGGAACAGCATGTAACTATTAAACAACAGCCACCATTGACTGAACACCTCAGTGCGGGCTTGGCCTCCGCTGCACCTGCCCAGCGAGGGAGGCAGATCCAGTGCCAGCTGCCCCAAGGGTGGAGGTGTAATGACCACTGTAAACTAGTTATGGACTCAACTGCCACAATGAACGTTTATGAAGCACTTGCTGGGTGCCAGGTACTGAGCCCCAGCCCTATTTTTTATCCTTTATTTTGAAACCGAGTCTCACTAAGTTGCGGAGGGCCTCACTAGGTAGCTGAGGCTGGCCGCGAACCTGGACCCTCTGGTCTCAGCCTCCCGAATGCTGGGATTACAAGGGTGCGCCGCCACGCCCGGCTCCCTATGTTCTTACATAATCCTGACAACGTGGTGAGGTCGCTGCCATCACCCCCAACTTACACAAGAGGAAGTGGAGCCCTAGGGCGGTGAGGCAACTCGGCTCAAGGGAGCCCCACAACTACAACTGAGGTCTGCCCTGCCACTCGAGGCCAAGCTTCAGAGTTTAGGCCTTGTCCTATCTATGCCTGCTGGTGCATGGAGGGGTTGTCAGCAGGGGCGGGGGGGGGGCGGAGCACCACCAGGGCAGTGCCGCTGGGCCTCTTTTTCCATGGGTGGAGGTGGGGGAAACCATCAAGAAAGCAGGTAGAGCCGGATATGGTGGCACACACCTGTAACCCCAGTACTTGGGAGGCTGAGACAGGAGGATCACGGTTCACCGCCGGCTGTGGCAATTTAGCAAGTCCCTATTTTGAAATAAAAAATGAAAAGATCTAGGGGTATAGCTCTCAGGGAGAATGCCCCGGGTTCAATCCCCAGTATCCCTAAACAAGCAAAACAACAAAAAAGAAGGTCGATAGATAGAAGTGGAAGCCTGCCTCCTGCTCGGACCTAGACGGAGGGGCACTGACAGCCAGTGCTCCAGCAGCCCTCCCTCTCTGCCTGCCTGTACCCTCTCGACCCAGGCTGGCTCTGCCAGTGGGATCAGTGGGAGGCCACCCAGCCAAGGACTCCGCACAGCACTAATGTGGAAAACAGAGCAGCCTCTACTCTGCAAACAAATTCAGGTTGAAACGAATGAGTGAAATCTCCATTAGATGCTTCATGTAGGAAAGGGATGCCTTTTAGGAGAAAGAAAATCCTTATGTTTAACGTTTACTTTTTTTTTTTTTTTTTTTTTTTGCACCGTCAGGGTAGGCCACCTGCAAACTCACCATACCAGAATAGGAGACTTTTCTACTGGAGGGACTCAGCAGTGCTGACTGGCTGTTGCACAGAGCTGGAGATTCAAGGGTCTGGGCATAAATGAGCCCAATTCTGTATCCAGTAGGGGGCGCAAGAACTTCCCATTATTTCTAAAACTCTAGAGAAAGCAGATATCACACTGTTTTATAGATGGGGAGCAAGAAATCTCAGAACACCTGACTTGCTAGGTCGGCTCTAGGCTGGGTCTCATGGCCTAAGGAATACACATGAATGTAGGTATCATACTGCTCCCTGGGGGGAACCTGATTCTGTGCTCACCCCAGAGCCTTTTCAGAAGGCACGGTGGAGCGCATGTGCCGGGTTAATCCTCCCCATTGGCCTCCCCCAGGCCCGCAGGCACCCAGCAGCAGAGCCAAAAGGGCAAAGGGAGGAGCTGAACAGGACTGCAACTTGGTGGTGAGGTGGTGTGGGACGTTACTTGTGCCAAAGTCCAAAGGGGGGGAAAAAAAAGTGTGAATGGCAAATCGATGCATTCAGCACAAAGTTCAATCTGGGTTTCTGCCTGGGAACAGAGGTCATTGGTTCCAACTCCCTGCCAGGGGCGCTCCAGCCTCTCCCCAGCCTCTTGCCAATGCCAGCTTGGCAGTGGCAGGAAGCGGGAGCCCGGTGGCCTGGCATTCCCAGGGCACCCAGCTCTGGCTGGCTGCAGAAGGCTCCTGGCGACCTCACTTCCACCAAACCAGTCGGTCCTCTTGGGGCTCCACCTTCTAAACCTTAATGCCGAACCGTGCCCTTTCTCTGTCCAGCAGGATCCTCTTGGCCCCACGGCTCCCCCACCCCGCCACATGCGGACATCAGGTACACACTGCAGAGGCCCTGCTCCCACGGTCTGCACCCTGGGCGTCCCTCCCCTCCCCTTCGCTCTCTGGGGACTGGAGGCTCAGCATAACAGCTCCTGTTTTGCCAGCTGCCCCTCCTGCAGCTGATTCCAACTGGGATCATTTGGGAGAAGACCAAACATAAGCAAAAAGCAACCAGCCGGCCTGCCGTCTGGGCACTGGAGTGAGCAGTGATAGTGAGTGCCCTTTGAGACCACCTGCCCACGGTGAGCTCTGCAGCCGCTGCCTGGATGTATGCCTGCTTCCTCCCCCAGCTATCTTACTCCTCCTCCTCCTCCTCCAAGGTCCACCCTCCTGCTCCCAGATACAAGCTAGAGCTTACAACTCACATTCCTGAGGATCATAAATCCTCCTGGGTGGCAGAGCCACCACTTCCAAGACGCCTCTGAGCCTCCTCCCTGCACCCCACCCCCACACTTGGGCCCTGAGCTGTTGGGGCTTCCTCTTAGAAGTCACACCAGACTTAGGGAGGACGAGGTGCGGCCCAGCGGGACTGAAGTTAATGATACACGCACTAGGGAGCTGAGGGGTTGAGGAGCCCTCCCGGCACCAGAGGCTCCGCACAGAAAGAGGACTATTATTCTTCCAGCTTTTTTTTTTTAAGTCGGGAAGCGCTGGCCTGCACTCTAGCTTCATTTACCACCCTCAGGGGCCGTAGAAAATACTAGCACACCTTGGGGTGGAGGGGCCTTCCTCGGGCCCTGCTGTGGGCTGGGGTGGCCCAAGAGACGAACGGGTTTGAGGGGTTTCGAGGAACGGGAGCCAAAGAAAGGGGAACTGAGCTCCCTTGCGCCATCCTTCTAAGGGACAAGGGGGGTAGGCAGCAAAGACGCACAGGCTCCCAGGCCAGCCTGAGCAGGTGGATGGGGTCATAGGACACAGCCCCAAGCCGGCCCACGAACTTCCAGGGCGCCTGGTCGCCAGGCGGAAGCAGGCTCCTCGCGGCTTGAGTTTCAGAAGCTGCTAGACGTCCGGGGAACGTAGGTCTCTCCCCGATCCCCGCGCCAGCTCCGGCTCGGGCCCGCACTTACCCGGTCCGGTTGGCTTTTCTCGGCCGCGCGTGGTTCATTTGCGCGTGGTTCATTTTCGTCGCCGGCCCCCTGCGTCTCGGTGGCGGCCGGTGGCTCGGCCTGCCCCGGCCCTTCCTGAGCGCGCAGCAGCTCCTCCCCGACCTGGACGCCGAGCTTCTTCAGCTGCTCGTCCGTCTCGGGGTCCACCACCAGCAGGCGCACCGAGTTGAGCGCGGCGCGGATGCGGCTCACCACCTGCTGGTGGGTCTCCTTCTCCACGTTCTCGCCGTTCACCTCCACCAGCCGGTCCCCGGCCAGCAGCCCCGCCTTCTCGGCCGGCGAGCCCGGCTCCACCAGCCGGATGAACTGGCCCACCTTGCCCTTCTCCCCGTGCAGGTGGAAGCCGTATCCGTTTGGACCCTTCTCCAGGCAGCAGAGCCGGGGCAGGGGCGCCCCGACCGCTGCGTCCACGCTCATCTTGTCCTGCGACTGCTCAGCGGCGCGAAGTGGGGTCCCGTTGGGGGCCGGGGACGCGACCGCCCAGCTTTTCTCCACGCCCTACGAACCCGGAGGCCGGAGGGAGCGCGGCAGGGAATCCCCGCGCGACCGGACGGGCTGAGCGCGCAGGTGTCCCGGGAGCCGCGACAGCAAACCGAAAGGACCCGACGGAGCAACGCGGACCAATCTCCGCCCCGCGCGGCGTCTGAGCGTTCCAGAAACCGCCCGGCCCCCTAGCCCCGGAGGCGGGGCCGCGCTGAGGGTGTGGACCATCTCGGACCAATCAGAAGCCATAGTCGACGCCGGGTGAACGACGCTGACCAATGGGAAGGTGCGAGGGCGGGGCCTGCGCTCGGCGCGGCGCCCCGCGGCGGGCGAAGAAAGAGAGCTCAGGAAGTGGAAGTGTTTGTTACCAAGTGCCAGAGTTGGGCGGACGGGAGGGCGGGGTCCTGGCGAATTCCAGGTACCCGGCCTGCAGAGGGTCCAGCTGGCTGCTTTCTGAGTTCCCCCTTGTGGCAGGGGTTGAGGAGGGCCTGTCCACGGGTAGAGGACCTTCACGCTGTAACAGCCTGTAGCCAAAGCTGGGTGTATCGCTCGGATTGTGGGGAGCGACTGTTGCCAGGGAAACCACCCCCTGCACCGGGTCTGAGAGGTCCCGCCGTCCTAACTAAGGTCTGGACGGTAGTCTTACTCCGACCCAACAGAGTTTAAGTGTTTCCGTTCGTGGAGTCGCTTTGCACTATCCCAGGACCTGCAAATAGGGGTGCGGGCTCTCATCTGAGCTGGGAAGGCGAAGGGCTCAGCTGGGAGCCTGAGGCTTCGCGTAGCGGCTGGAAGCCCGGCCACCTAGGGCTATGGCGATGGTACTGGCGTCAGCCTTTGGCTAGGAAGGTGGAGTGGGGAGAAGGCAGAACCGGCAGGTAATCAATCTCGGTACACTCCAGAGGGAAAGGAGGAGCCCTGTCTTTTTTCAACCGAGGGGGGAGAAAAAATGACTAGGACTGTAAGATAAGCCTTCCAGTTCCCTCTTAGCAGAGGAGAGGCTGGTCACTAGGGGGAGGGCAGTCAGTTAAGGGTGGGGTGACCCTGTGAGGACATTGAAGGATGATAATTGGCTGATTTGGGCAGTCAATAACAGTCTCTTAAACACGACCCCGCCTCCCGTGCCCACGTCAAACAAACAGCCGATAGGGTGTACTTTCCAAAATACTGCAATTTAATTCTGAAAAACGCAAATGCTAGAGAGAGAGAGGGAGGCCCAGAGCTGTCCCTGTGACTGGATCTCCTGCACCCTGCCCTAGGCCCCCCGGAGTGACCAGCAAGGTCAGGCTCCTCCCGGCTCCTGCGGGGAGAGGCCTCCCAGAGCTTTCTTATCTGCCCAAGCTGGAGCCACTGACTTCTTAGCTCAGACAAGATTTCTGCCTAGAGAGCAAAGCAGTAGCGTCTCAAGTGTGCAGTGCTTACTTCGTTCTCGCCCCTCCCCCACCCGGGCCTGCAGAGCTGAAGTCGAGGTGCCGGTAGGCTTGGACCTGCTGCTGGTTTCCTGTTCCGTTCCCAGGGCTGGGGTCAGGGCTTCGGTTGACGTGTGACCTTGGGCCTACCTGAACTCCTTGCTGCCCCTCTCCCTACCCCAGGCTTCCCCACATGACCTTGTTTCGCACACACTGTATTGGTTCACCCAGAAATGGATGACCTCCCACTCTCCACCCTGACTCAGTAAGAGGGAAGATAAAGCAGTTTTGGCCCTGGTGTTTGTCCCAGAAGTTGAAGAAAAGGGCATGGTGATCCGAGAGGAGGGAGAGCTTGGGTTTATGGAAATACAGACTGGGGGGGGTGGTAAGAGTAGCTCAATACTACCCTTACTCCACCCACCACCTGTGCCAGGAGCCAGGGGTTTCTCTGACTCTTATTCCAGGCCAACTAAACACTAGAGCTGTTTGAAAAAGTGTTGGCGGGGGCTACACACTTGCCAAAGAATTGGAGTGGGAAGAAAAATTTCTCCTGGCCGTGACCTCAGGTGTCTACTGGCACTGACAGAGGCAGTAAGTCAGGGGCTGGGGGGCAAGGGCTCCCCTGAGATCTGAGGTCCAGAGAACAGGAACCAATGTTTCCAGGTACCCCAATGTGCTTGTGTGCTGGAGGGACAGGGGCGCACCTCGGGGGGGGGGGGCTGAGTTAGGAAGGTCAGAGGTAGCACAGCATATTCTCTCCACCTGGGGCCTCCCATCCAAGTACTGGCCCCACCCTGCTTAGCTTCTGAGATCAGGTGTGTTCAGGGTGACAGACCACCTGGGCCTCTCCTAATCTCCACACCTTTCATCTTCCCTGAAGCTTTGACTCAGCTCCCAGGACAAGGGTCAGCTTGCTGGGGGAGCGTCCTGAAGGCCCCAGGTCCAGCTGAGGTGAGGGTGGCCATGGGCCTCTGCTAAACCCTCACACCCCAGAAGTACAACAATGTCCCCTGGTGCTGAGCTGCTACAACCCTGCCCTCGCCAGTCCAGCCTCTTAGGTCCCAGTCCCAAGTCCCAGGAGGCAAAAGGGTCACCAGGTCCCTAGCTGGGGTTTCTGGACACCCTGGTGGGAATTTTTTTTTTTGTATTAAATTATGTATCATTAAGATAAAATATAAGTATTTTGCCCTCCTTTGGGATGCAGGGAAGCTACAGGCACTAGGATAAGAGCTGGAGAACAGCTGCCTCTGGGAGGGGGCAGTGCACTGGGCCCCCCAACTCCCCATTGGCTCAGCCGCTCAGAAGAAGCCAGTCTGGGGGAGGTGGCTGTACCCCCCACAGCCTCTGGGGCCTCCTCTTAGCCCCTTGGGGTTCACACGAAGGAGCAGCAGCTGGGGCGCTTCTTCTGGGACTCCACGTAATCCCGGATCTGGAAGCTGGGTTCATCAGTCTGCCACCCTGCGCGGTATTTCAGCTCCCTGGAAGAGGAAGAGGGGAGGGGCTGGGCTGGGCGTGCAGAGCGGAGGGTTCCTGGCCCCCCAACCCTCCCTGGCCGGGGGCAAATGGAGCTCAGAAGGTGGAATGCTGTCGGGGCAGGGGCTGGGTGCTGCCCCTGCCCCGCTTGGTTCCCTCCCCCGCTCAGCTCTTACTTGGCGATGGCCAGAAAGGCCAACTCCACATTCATCCCCGTCTTGGCGCTGGTCTCTAGGAAGGGGACTCCGTACTCCTGCCCAGGAGAGAGTGTCCTCAGGGCCAGTGTCTGGCTGCCCCCACTGTCCACCCCGCTCCGCCAGCAGTCACTTACCCTGGCCAGGGTCTCTCCGTCCTCAGAGCGTATCACCCGTTCACTGCTCACATCGGCCTGCAAAGCCCACGTGGGTCACGCTGGGGAAGAAAACCTTGACCCCCCTGGAGACCCACCTTCTGCCCCAGGAGCAGAGCCTGCCTGCCCTCTGCTGGACTCCACAGGTACTGCAGGCAGGTGTGATTGGCCCGGGGCCAGGGTTTCTGCCTCCTTAAATGCGGGCTGGGCACCCAGCTCCCAGCCCTGGAATGTCACCCTTGGATCTGGGAGGTGGATAACTCTCCTTGGCAAAGGGTGTGGTGACCCAGCCTCAGAGGTGTGACAGCAGTTGGGGATACAACCCTTGGCCGTCTTAGCCCTTGACCCCTGACCCTGCTCCCCATGATCCGATGGGGACTGGCAGCAGGGTAACCTTGTATCTCTCAGGCAGCAGCTTGGCCTTTCCCTGGAGGGAGCCATTTCTAAAGCTCTCAGAAGGCAGATGGGCAGAAGCCTCCAGACCGTCTGAGCCCTCACCTGCAGACTGGGAAGTCCTTGGCCCAAAGGACCTCTCCTGGGGTGACTATGGGGCACAGCGGCTGACGCTGAGACAGTGGGCGAGGAGGGGCAGGGTGACCCGCCGCCGAGCCACTCACCTTGTTCCCCAGTAACATGATCACCACGTCCCTCTGCGCGTACTCGTGGATTTCTGTGAGCCAGGCCTGCGGGGGAGGGCGAGCTGAGCCAAGCCAGGGCCTCGGCCCGCCCGGGCTGCTCTCCCTCTGGACTGTCCCGTGGAGGATTCTAAACCCACTTAAGGGCTCAGTGATCAAAGTACTGTGATTGAGAGGTTGCGTGGGTGGCTCAGTGGTAGAGTGTTTGCCTAGCACGCAAGAAGCCCTGGGTTCCATCCCCATTACCAGACACACACAAAAAGTACTGTGATTGATTAGTGATGTCTGCCATGGGCTTGGAGGTGCCATGGACTGCCTATCCTTTTTATAACTCACTCTTTTTCTCTCTAATCTTTGTGGTACTAGGGCTTGAACCCAGGGGCATTCTACCTCTGAGCTGCACCCCCCGCCCATTTATTTATTTATTTATTTATTTATTGATTGATTGATTGATTTTTGCGGTACTAGGGATTGAACTCGGACGTTCTACCTCCTAGCTACAACCCCAGCCCTATTTTTTATTCTTATTTTTGAAACTGAGTTTCGGAGAGCCTCACTAAGTAGCTGAGGCTGGCCGCAAACTTGCGATCCTCCTGTCCCAGCCTCCCAAGTACTGGAATTTCAAGCATGCACCACCACACCTGGCCCCCCCAGCCCTTTTTTATGTTTTGTTTTGAAACAGTCTTGCTAGTTGCTGAGAGTCTCGCTAAGTGGCTGAGCCTGGTCTTGAGCCTGCGATCCTCCCATCTCAGCTTCCCAAGTACTGGGATTACAGGTGTGCACCACCACACCCGGCTTGACTATTCTTTTTATAGCTTTATGTCTAATTCCTCCATTTAGCTTCGCAGAACGCTGTCCTTGAGGTCAGGGAGCACGTGAAACCATTATGATGTGCACAGAGCCCGTGCTCCCATTTATGGAGCTATTGTCTCTGCTTTTCTTTCTCTTTTTTTTCCTTTTTGCAATACTGGAGATTGAACCCAGGGGCATTCTACCTCTGAGCTACATCCCCAGCCCTATTTTTTATTCTTTATTTTGAAACAGGGTCTCACTAAGTTGCGGAGGACCTCACTAAGTAGCTGAGGCTGGCCGAGAACCCGGATCCTCCAGTCTCAGCCTCCCAAGTACTGTATTGTCTCTGCTTTCTAATGGTTTGGTTGTGAGGACAGAGCCACTCTGTCTGCAGGAGCTGCACCTTGGACTGGCTGTATATATAGACACTTCTGGCCGGGCTTCCCCTGGGTCTCTGTGGATACTTGTCCGGGGTGGAGCTGGGACTGTTCTGAACACTTCGACATGAAACAAACTCGTGAATCATGGTCAGGGCTGTGCCGTGGCCGTGGCGCGGAGCACAATAGCCCGCTTGGTCTCCATGCCCACATGGCAATCGAACGCCGGCAGGATTCCATCGTCTGCCCTGTTCCCACAGAGCAGGAAGCAATCCTGGGTTGCCGAGGCCTTGGGTGGGTCGGTGGGTGGGTGGGGCGCCGGGGAAGGGAGGACCTACCCTGATGTTGTCGAAGGAAGATTTGTTGGTGATGTCATACAGCAGGAGCAAAGCTGGAGGGGGGACAGAGAGATGACACGGGGGGCTCAGGGCAGCAGCACGGGTACCACAGCGCGGCTGGGGCTGGAGGGCATGGGGACTTACCCTGGGCATCTCGGTAGTAGGCATGGGTGACACTGCGGAACCGCTCCTGCCCTGCCGTGTCCCAGATCTAGGAAGAGACGGAGACGAGGTGAGGAAGAGCAAGAGGAGGAGGAGGAAGAGGAGGAGGAGGAGGAGGAGGGGGAGGAAGGGCGCACACTGCAGCCGGAGACCTGGCTGTGGGAAGGGGGGCTCCTGAGCATCCTGCCCAGTGGTAGTTACTGGCTTCTCAAACCAATCGGGGGGCTGTCTCCTCTTCCCCAGCTCAGGGGTTGGGGTGCCCAACCTCCCAGCTCAGTCGAGACCCAGGAAACTGGGGAGGAGAAGGCGTCGTGAGCTACCTTTGATAAAAGAACCGGGGGCCTGGGAACCACTTTTTCTGCAGACATCAAACAAGGGCCATTTCCTCTAGTGGGCCCCACAGGAAATTACCCCAGGCCAGGCCAGGGCAGGGTGCAGGCCTCCCGTGGTTCCGGGTGAGGAGCGAGGGCAAGCTCCCCCTCCGCCTCCCCCTCCCCCATCCTCGGCCTCCTGGCTCACCTGCAGCTTCACCCTCACTCCGTCCACGGTCACCACCTTGTTCTGAAAGAGAAAAGGGCAGAGGGTGGGAAGGCAGGAGAGGCTGGTTCCCGGGCCCTGCCAGCATCCCGTCCTGGTCCCTCTCCAGGTTTCCAGGCAGTGTGGTGGGCCCCAGAGATGTCATCAGGGCCGCAGGGACCGGGCCCCCAGACCCCTCTATGCAGAGCCCGCTCTTCTGGGGATGCCTTGCTCTTTTCATAACCCAGCAGAGCAAGGGGAGCCCGGGAACCTTTCTGGATCTTTCCAGGGCTCAGCAGGCAGCCCAGGGCAGGGTACCCGAGGCTCAGCCCCAGCCAGGACTGTCCAGCCAGCCAGCATCCTGGGGCGTCAGAAACTAGAGCTGCAAGAGCAGCTTCCCTCTAGCCAACTAGAGTTCCTTCAAGGCCACTTCAGCACTGCACCCACTCAGAGGAGGAACGGAACTCCCACGCGGCCCCACCTACCGGGTGACACCTCCCCCTCCTGGGCCCTCTGGGTGCACAGTGCTCAGCAGCCTAGATGCAGATTTGTAAAGAGGGTGTCATCCAGGGGGAGGGAGGGATGGCCAGCTGCGGAGCCCAGCTCCTAAGCCCTAGCAATGCTGTGCTTCCCGGAAACGCAAGAAGGACTGCCAAAGGGGCCGTCAGGGCCAACAAACCCGGCTGCCCCCGCAGCCCCCAGGAGCAGAGGAGAAGACGACTCCGTCTTGTTCCGTGTCCTGTAGGTTGGGAAAGCTGCCAACCCTGCCCAGACCCCCCTAACCTGGCTACCTCTGTGCTCCCGGTGGGAGCACCCCCAGTGCCCTCCAGGCAGTCAGCCACAGGACTCTCCAGGAGCCAGGCTGGGCAAGGAGGGGGCAGGAGGAGGAGCCTGCAGCCACCTCACCCTGAAGTCTATGCCGACGGTGGCTATGAAGGTCCCGGACAGGAAGGCCCCGTCTTTGAATTGGATCAGGAAACAGGTTTTGCCGACACCCGAGTCTCCCAGAAGCATCACCTAGGAGACGGGGGGGGGGGGGGGGGGGGGGGGCAGAGGTAGTTAATGGGGGGGACTGGGCTGGGGGCTTCTGGGATGCCAGGAGACACACAGTAAAGAGGCTCGGAAGAGGGGAGACCCCTCAATGCCTGGGACGGGATTCCCACCCAAGGGAGCCCAACGGGACCTGATGGGGCGGGGCACTCTGGAGGGCACAGGCGTAGTCTAAAATTAGTATTGTTTGGGTTTCTTTTTGGGTCACGGCACTTATTTAGAAGTTTCTAATGAGGGTTTGTGTTTATAAAAGGTTTGCATGAATTAGGGAAGGCTGGAATTTATACTGAGAAGGAAGACAGTCTGAAGATCTTTCAGCAGAAGCTTCTCGGCTGGGACAGATGGTTACAAAGTTGAATCCTTGGGTCACTGCAAGTACAGAGGGCAGGAGCGCCAACCCAGGGAGTTGGGGTTGGGGATGTGCCACCTTCTCTAGGGGACCTGTCATTCCTCCATCTTGGAGCATAGGAGTCTAAACTCGTTGCCGGAATGTTCTCAACTGCCTGGTCAGGCGGCTTAATGAGTTGAACAGGGGCTAGGTTCAAATGATTTTTTTTTTTTTTTTTTGCGGTACTGGGGATTGAACTCAGGGGCATTCTACCTCCGAACTACATCCCCAGCCCTATTTCTTATTCTTTTATTTTGAAACAGGGTCTCACTGAGTTGCAGAGTGCCTCACTAGGTAGCTGAGGCTGGCCTCCAACCTGGATCCTCCGGTTTGAGCCTCCCAAATGCTGGGATTACAAGCGTGCGCCACCACGCCAGGCCTCCAATGATTTTTGAGGCTCTGAACTTAACCGTGGAGCCAAAAGCTTCCCTGCCACGGGTGTGGGGTATTGGGATTTGCTAACTTTGGTGGAGAGACAGGGACTGAATGAATCGTCACCCCACGGACCCCAACTCGATTTTCTTCTGCCATACTTTGGCAGGGAAGTGGAGCCGAAGGTGTATAAGGCTAGGGTTCTGGCTCGTAAACAGCCTACTGTGTGACTTTGGGAAGCTGCCTCCACCTTCCTGTGTTGTGGGTCCCACAGTAGGTGGAAGGAGGGGGGGATCGTTTCTTAGAGCCTTTCTAGAATCAATGGCTAGGTCTCAGAGGGGCCCAGGGCTGGGTACTACCTGCCTGTGACCTCCTGTCCCTCCTAATCTGGTCCAAGGAGCTCCTGCCAGGATTCTCCCAAACTGTCTTGGACTCAGGCCCCTGGGACAGGCATGGGCAGCCTGGGGGGGCAGGGAGTGCAGCTCTCTTGTAGATGCTGCCTGGCCGGGGGTGGGCAGATGGGGGGCGGTGGAACCCCTCTGGAGCCTGCACTTCTCCCTGGCTCCTGGGTCCCACCCCCCCCCCGGGGGCGGGGAGGAGGGAGGGAGGCAGGGCCAGCGCCTGTGTACTTTTCAGGTCACAGCTGCCTTCAGCAAACCCTGCAGCCAGCCACCCAGACAGGCAGGTCCACCAAACACAAACAGCTGCTCAGCCCGGCCACCTCCTAGGCAAACAGCTCGGCGGGCTTGCAGGTCAATGGGGTCAGGAGGTCCCCATCAGCCTAGGAGGTGGCCTTCAGCAGCTCCCCTCCCCTGAGGGAGCAGGGGCCGCTTCCTGCCACAAGCCCACACAGGACGCTTATCTCAACGGCTCTGGCTGGCACAGCGGCTTCCCTTGAACTTCTGGGGTAGAGGACTGAGAGAGGCTCCTGGTGAGAGCGAGCCCCAGTGTGGGGGGAGGAACCAAGACACAGAAAGAGGCAGGTCTCCTTCTAGGTAGGCCACACAAGCAGGATCAGCACAGCCTCGCTCCCGTGTCCCCAGCCTTGCAGAGGAAGAGGACAAGCTCAGGGCCTGCTCAGCATCTCTTTCCGAGCTCTGGATACTTGTTTACTCCAAGGGCACAAGTGGGGAGGGGCAGGCCGCTGCCCATGCTGCCCCCACCTGCTGCAGAAGGCATGTACCCCAGAGAGCGGCCTTCGAGCTGCCCCAGGTGGGGGCAATGGGACTAATTGCTGAGATCTTTCTCAGGTTCTAAAATGTCCCAGGTGGGCCTGAATGCTGGCTCAAGCAGCCTCCTGGAAGGCGGGCCTGTCTTGCTGCTGGGAGCAGGTGTGAGGCATTACCTGCCTGTAGCCCAGAGAGGAGAAGGGGCCTCGAACTGGGAGTCAGGTCTCTGAGGAGAGCTTAGCTGCAAAGGGGCATGAGCCACGGGTTGCCTCACAGCCAAAGGGGGGTCCCCATTTCCTAGCACTTCCTAGGTGTACCCAGGACGGCTATGCACTTAACCCTTACCAAGAGGCATGGGGTCCTGGAGGCTTGTTTTGGCCAAAGAGTGGCAGAAGATAATCGGATTGGAGTCCTGAGGTCTCCAGTCCTGATTTTCGTTGTCCACTGCCCACCAGAACCAGCCCAGAAACCATGTCCTCCCTCCTCTGGGAGACCCGGGCGCCTGGCTGGGATTCAGCCGGGGGAAGGGCTGAATCCTATCCGGAAGCAGCCAGGAAGGGGCGTTGGCCCAGGAGGGCGAGGGTCCCACACCGCCAAGGGCGCGGGGAGGGTTGTCCTTTCAGAGTCGGCACGAGAGTCCCCAGCGCGGGGCGTCGCGCCCACCCACCTTGCCCGTGAGGTCGTAGCTCGGACTGCAGGGCGGGGAGCGCTCGGGGGCCTCGCCATCCCCGGCAGCAGCGGCGCCAGGCGTGCCAGTCATGTCCCCGGACAGGAGTTGAGCTGGGGCTGGTCTGCGCGCTAGGAGAGCTGAGCCGCCCCGCCCCAGCCCCACCCACTCCTCCCTCGGGTCCACCCACTCGCCCAGACCCTGACAGGCTCCGCCCTCCATCTGGTCTACTCCTGGACCGCGCCTTCCCGGCTGTTCCACTGGGGCTCTTGAGCAATATTGGCCCGGCAAATCCAGCCCCTAAACCAGTGCCTCCACGTCGCCAGTCGCCGAGTTAAATTCCCACCGGGGCAACCGGCCTCGGAACCCCGCCCGCTGCGCAAGATCTGGCTTCTCCCCGGTCCGCGGACCGGTGCTCACCCGAAGCAGCCCAGATCCCTAGACGTTGAGATGCATCCAGGAACTTTGTCCTCCCTCCTGGAGAGCCGGGCTGGGGGCTTAGATTCAGCCTGGGGAACTGAGTCCCAGTCCAGATGCAGGATTCCCGCTGCCGTGCGCAGCACGACCAGCAGGTGGCGCCCGAGCTCCGGCCAGCTGGCAGCCAAGGAGAGCGGCGGTCGGGGTGGCTGGGTTCACCCCGGGGTTGCGCGGTGCGGCGGTGTGGGGTGTGAACACGGAGTCTTGCATTCTGCAGATAGCGCCAAGGCAGTTCCACTTTTGTTTATGCACCGCGGCCCGAGCTCATCTGGATATGGTTTTGTTTACCGACCGATATCTATCTTAGACTCATTTGCCCTGCGGTGTTTCCTGGGGCCTTGGCTGGTGCGAGGACTTTGACTCTTTACGAGGATCGAGGACCGTCTCTCACTTTCTCCTGCTTTGTGGGGCCATGCCCAGATTGTTCCCACCATAGAAGGCCGTCGCAGGTGGGCTTTGTGGCACACCTTGGAATTGGGAGCTCCCCAGGTAGGGCTCCTGCCCTGGCACGGAGTTGGTGCCAAATGAGTTCACAAAGTCCTGGGTCATTTTGAGCAGTTTCCTGTACATCCCAGGAACCCTGCAGCTCCTGCTATAGAGGATGGGGAATGCGTCTGGGGTTGCCATAGCTTTCATTGGATTAAGCCATCCCAACATTCTATCCAAGGGAACAGGGTGGGTGCGTTGCAAAGGGACTGTTTGAGGGCATGTAGGGAGGGAAGAGGGGCATTGCACCCCCTAACTTAGGTTTAGGGGTGAGGCCAAGGGGCAGGCCTTGTTAGCCTTGTGGGTTTTGTTTGGTTTGTGGTAGTAGGTATTAAACCCAGGGGTATTCTACCTTAGAGCTACACCTCCCGCCCTAGTTTATTTTATTTTGAAACAGAGTCTTGCTAGGTTGCAGAGAGTCTCACTAACTTGCTAAGGGTGTCCTTGAACTTGTGATCTTCCTGTCTCAGGCTCCCAAGTACTGGGATTACAGGTGTGCACCACCATGCTCGGTTGGGCCTGTGGAGTCCTTTTATGGCACCTGGAGAAATGCCCAGAGTAGGGACAGAGGTGATCTTGTGTAGAGCAAGGAGCCTGGCCATACGTGTACAGGGTGGGCCTTGAACAGGGAACCACCGTCCCTCATGACGTCATATCACAGACAGACACATGCCACCCACATCTCACATTTCCCACACTCACCTCCCAAGTACTGGGACTCCTTGGGAGGTGACCTCATGGACCTGGGGTGAGACAGGCTGGCTGGAAAGGCTAACCTGTGAACCCCATCAATGCCAGCACCCCAGTAAACCCATCAGGAGGATTCTGCGGCCAGTTTGACAGCATTGGTGATGGAGACTTTGGGGGAAGGCTTGGATTTGAGTAGCATCTACACAGTACCTCTGCAACAGCCTCCATTTCCAAAAGGAAATGGGGGTGAGAGGACACCCCAATTGGTTCCCCTACTTTGTTCTTCAGCCCCCATCCCTCCCCTGTGGCCCAGGCTACATTCAGCCTCTGAGTCAGGCCGGCCGGAGTGTGTCGGTCCCTCTGCCTCCGTTACCATTAACACTGGCGTTCGGGGCACAGCCGGGCTCACGCACAGGACATTTGCCAATTGCCAGCTCTGTTATGGTATTTAAAATCTTGGTGTGAATGACAGATCAGCGAGCAAGGGTCTTAGAAACTGACTCTCCTGGCTTCCCACACCGCTGGTACCTGAGGGAGACCTCAACGTCCTCCGCCCTCTTCGCTCAGCAGGATGAGGCAGACCAGCTGGGATCCAAAGATACAGCTCTTCTGAGCAGAGGGACGGACAGGGAAGGAACGGAGGGTCCCCAGCCCTGGACCCGGGGCAGGAGGGAGGGAGCCCAGGTGGCACGGATAATTGTCACAGCCAGAGCTGCAGCCCTCTGTAAGCGAGGGAGGGCTGTGAATTGCTTTCACTGCCATCGCCAGTGGGGAGTCCCCTGGGTTCAGCTCTAAGCTGTGTGCCTGTGTGTGGCCCCAGGTCACATCCTGCAGGGCTCACTTAGTATAAGCTGGGACTGTCTGGATGCTGACAGGTGTCAAGCAGGTGCCGAGGCTCGGGGACCCCCCCACCCCGGGTTCTGGCTCAGGCTGCTTTTGGGCGCTGGGCCTGGCCACATGCTTTCTTCTTTCTCCTGGGAGATTTGCCCCACTTTTCTTGCCAAACTAGCAGCAACAACCAGAGCTCTCACCCTTGTGGGGCATGCGGTTGGCCGACCCACACACTCACCGGCCTACGCTGGCCTCCCGGATGGGCAGAGAAGGAGGAGGAGATGTGGGTGTGCCCACAAGGGCAGACCGACCGTGGGCGGCCCCTGGCACCAGGGCAGCTGGTGGCTCTATGACTGAGACTCAGGCCTGCCCCACCCAGCCCACCCTGGCTCCTGTGTCTGGAGTCCTTGGACGCTGCTATTTCAGGATAGATCCCAGGCCCCAGCCAGCTCTCCCTTTTCATTCACCTCCTGGAAGGTCACACTGGGCCAGACGTGGTGGCACACACTTGTAATCCCAGCACTTGGGAGGCTGAGACGGGAGGATTGCAGGTTGGCAGCCAGCCTCAGCTACTTAGTGAGGCCCTCTGCAACTTAGAGAGACCCTGTTTCAAAAAAAAAAAAAAAAAAAAAAGTCACACTGGAAGCCATGCCCAGCCTGGACCCTCGCCTCCCTCTCTGTGACCCCGTGGACAAGCCCGCTTTCTGGTTTCCCGCCTCCCTTTTCATACCATTGTCGCAGACTGTGTCCCAGTCTCAGAGATCCTGGTGTGCTGTCCCAGAAACGATGTCTGTTCTTCCTGCTTATGGGACACTAGGATTGTGGGACCCAACAGTACAACGGGGGAGCAAAACCCAGTGCCAGGTCTCCGGGGATTTTTTTTTTTTTTTTTTTTTTTGTACTGGGAATTGAACCCAAAGGCATCCTACCTCCAAGCTACACTCCCAGCTCTATTATTATTATTATTATTATTATTATTATTATTATTATTATTATTATTTTCTTTTTTTTTCAGTACTAGGGATTGAATTCAGGGGCATTCTACCTCTGAGCTACACCCCCAGTCCTATTTTTAACTCTTTATTTTGTTACTTTTTCTTTTTTTTCCAGGACTGGGGATGGAACCCAGGGGCTATACCCCCAGTCCTATTTTTTATTATTTATGTATTTATTTATTTTTGTGGTACTGGGGATTGAACTCGGGCATTCTACCTCCGAGCTATATCCCCAGTCCTATTTTTTATTCTTTATTTTGAAACAGGGTCTCACTAAATTTCGGAGGGCCTTGATAAGTAGCTGAGGCTGGCCACGAACCAGTATCCTCCAGGTTCAGCCTCCCATGTACTGGGATTACAAGCATGCACCACCACACCTGGCAATGTTTTACTCTTTATTTTGAAACAGAGTCTCACTAAGTTGTGGAGGGCCTCACTAAGTAGCTGAGGCTGGCTACGAACCCAGATCCTCCTGTTCCAGCCTCCCAAATACTGGGATTACAAGCCTGTGGCCACCACCCCCACCCCCTGTCCCCAGCCGTATTTTTAATTCTTTATTTTTGAAACAGGGTCTCACTAAGTGGAGGGCCTCACTAAATAGCCGAGGCTGTCCTTAAACCTGCAATCCTCCGGTCTCAGCCTCCCAAGTCCTGGGATTACAAGTGTGCGTCACCACTCGTGGCTTCCTCCTGGGACTTTAAGGGAACTTGAGAGGGACCACCAGCGGCGGGGGGGGGGGGGCACTGAAAGCCATGGGGGGCGAGGACCTGAATGTAGAGGGGACTGCAGGCCACAGGGAACTTCGGGTGGAAGGAGATGGCAAGGACTTCCCAGTTGGAGCTGCCTAATGCGCTGTGCCCCAGGGGAGGCCAGCTGAACCCCACACTGTAACCCTTTCCCTGCCTCCTCCCCGAGCCCCATGCTGGGTGACAACGCTAAGTCTGGACTGTGTGCTTTGTTATTTCTTTGCCTTTGCAGATTCTTTATGACCAGGCTGACCTGAGCAATCGCCACCAAGATATCCCTTGGCTTCCTACTCATAGGGAGCCCGGCAGGCGAAGGGGGGACAGGAGGAGAGTTGGGGGAGTGGAGGAGTCATCTGGGGCGTCCCCAGAGGCCCCTGTGTCCCTCATGTGGAGGCCACACGGCTCCTGCCAGGCGGCCTGCCCAGCAGCTCTCCTGTCCTCCCTTACCCCATTTCGGTGACCTTTGGACTCTGCCCTCCCGGTGACCACCGCTCACCTGTGCCCCCGGTTAACAGTACTCTGGCCCAGCCTCCTTGAACGCCCCACCTGACAGTGGCACGTGGGGACCCCAGAGCCCAGGCCCCGAGCCCGAGGTGCCGGTGAGTGCTTACTGTGAAGCCGATGCCCACGGTGGCCGAGAAGGAGCCCGGGATGAACTTGCCCTGGTCAAACTGAACCAGCAGAGACGTCTTCCCCACGCCGCTGTCCCCCACCAGGATGGTCTGAAAGGGAGGCAGAGAGGCAGAGAGGGGTGAGTGTGTGTGTGTGTGGTGCTGGGGATTGAACCCAGAGGCATTCTACCTCTCAGCTACACTCCCAGCCGTATGTCTTAATTTTTTTATTTGGAAACAGGGTCTCACTAAGTTGCAGAGGGCCTCACTAAGTTGCTGAGGCTGGCCTCGAGCCTGCGAGCCTCCTGTCTCAGCCTCCCAAGTACTGGGATGACAGGTGTGTGCTACTGCACCGGTGAGATGCACACTTTAGCTGGACGTGCAAATACATAAAAGCACAGAGTCCCAGGGCTCTCTGAATCAGGCCCGTGAGCCCGGGCCATGCTCTGACCATGCCGGCACAGGGAAGTGGTGTCAGAGCAAGTTGAACATGAGGTTGTCCGTGATGTTGACTTTAGATGTCGCCTATGGTCTCCCTGCTTCATCTCCTGAAGCAAATGTTGTTTGGCTTTTATTTCCTCCTGGGTTAATGAGTACTATATGTTTGTTATTATGAAGTAATTTTTTTTTATTTTATTAATTTACATCTCAAATCTAACTGGAGATGCTTCCAGAAGAGAATGTTCTAGAAGGTAAAGAGTAAGTCTATGTATGCCCACCTGGCTTACTTCCTGAGGACATAACAGATTCTAAGTCTTCCCCTTTTTATCCTATTCTTTCCCAGGGTGAAGAATTCCCATGCCTTCCTTCTGTCGCCATAGAAATCCCATCTTGGGACCTTCGTTGGTTTGGTGGGTGTTACGAATACTATCAGTGACAAAGTTTGATTAACTTGATCAACAATGACAAGGTTTGATTAACAGTGTGTTTTAATTGACAGTGTGCTGTGGAACATTATAGCACAGTTATAAACAAATACTAAATGATAGGATATGATGGAATAGTTGTAAACAAGCAAGTGTAAGCAACCAATTAGAAGAAAGTGGCGCACGCTTGTAATCCCAGCATTTGGGAGGCTGAGACTGGAGGAACCGGGTTCGCAGCCAGCCTCAGCTACCTAGTGAGTCTCTCTACAACTTAGTGAGACCTTGTTTCAAAATAAAGAATAATAATAATAATAAAAAAACAGGGCTGGGGGTATACATACTTGGAGATAGAATGCCCCTGGGTTCCAATCCCCAGTTCTGCAAAAAAAAAAAAAAAAAAAGAAGGACCCAAGGTGAGCTAAGTTCGAGCAAGGCAAAGGTTTGCCAGGGCGCCATGATCAGCTCATTTTTTTTTTTTTTTTTTTTTGCGGTACTGGGGATTGAACTCAGGGGCATTCTACCTCTGAGCTACACCCTCAGCCCTATTTTTTTATTCTTTATTTTGAAACCGAGTCTCACTAAGTTGCGTAGGGCCTCACTAGGTAGCTGAGGCTGGCCGCGAACCCAGATCCTCCGGTCTCAGCCTCCCGAATGCTGGGATTACAAGCGTGCGCCACCACGCCCGGCTAATCAGCTCACTCTGTCCAGCTCAGTCATCCGAAGGGGTATGTCTGAAGTGACCGTGATCATTCGGCACCAAGGCATCGGCCTCTAAGGACAGATGCCAGCCCCTCAGCCTGTTTCTCAGACTAGGAGCCCTTGAGCCCCTCGAGCCCCTCACCCAGAGCGGGCCAGAGGACAACCAGGTCACGGTCAGCAGCTGAACCCTCCTTCTTTGCAGATTGGACTTTCCAATTGGACTTTGAACTGATAGCGAGTTGTGTGGATGTGAACTTAAATTTGTGTATAATTAATAGTCTATGCGTTGACTCCCTGTTTGAGCAAAATCTGACAGGGGTGGACTTGAACATGGCGTGGTGACTACCCTTTTGCTTTATGAGCAATAAAGCTGATGTGGAAAGACACAAGTTGTGCATGTCCCTTGTTTTACCATGCCAGCACTCCTGACAGTGGGGAACTGGTGCCGGGAGGCGTATGGGGCTCGGAACCTTAGATCCCGCTGACTCCTGGCCTGGGGCAGGGGTGGGAGGATGCTCTTTCAGCAGCATCAGGAGTCTCTGACTCCAGGAGGTTTTAAGCTGAGCCAGCACTGACAGCTCAGACCAGTTAACTTACAAAATGGCTGGATTATTTCCCCCCTAAATCCAAGCACTCCCTTAGGCCCGTCCCTTCTCCACATTTTCTTTTTTTTTTTTTTTTTTTTTTTTTTTCTGCGTTACTGGGGATTGAACTCAGAGGCATTCTACTTCCGAGCTATACCCCCAGCCCTATTTTTTATTTGGAAACCGAGTCTCACTAAGTTGCGGAGTGCCTCACTAGGTAGCTGAGGCTGGCTGCGAACCCGGATCCTCCGGTCTCAGCCTCCCGAATGCTGGGATTACAAGCGTGCCCCACCACAGCTGGCTCCTTCTCCACATTTTCCACAGAGCTCTCTCTCTTCCAAGAGGATGTATGCAAAATTAATTAATTAAAAGTTCAGGAAGCCGGGCTTGCTTGTAATCCCAGTACTTGCAAGGCTGAGACAGAAGGATCACAGGCTCCTGACCAGCCTCAGCAACTTGTGAGTCCCTCTGCAACTTAGTGAAACCCTGTTTTAAAATAAAGAATAAAAAAATAGAGCTGGGGGTGCAACTCAGAGGTAGAATGCCCCTGGGTTCAATCCCCAGTGCCGCCAAAAAAAAAAAAAAAAAAAGTTCATGAATGATGGCGCTGACCAAAGCCTCTGTGTTGACTTTGTTGTGATTTGGACACCTGTTCTTTTTTTTGTTGTTGTTGTTGTTGGCACTGGGGATTGAACCCAGGGGCATTCTACCTTTGAGCTATATCCTCAGCCCTAGTTTTTAAAATTATTATTCTTTATTTTGAAACAGGGTCTCACTGAGTTGCAAAGGGCCTCACTAAGTAGCTGAGGCTGGCTGTGAACCTGTAATCCTCCTGCCTCAGCCTCCCAAGTGCTGGGATTACAAGCGTGGGCCACCAAGCCCGGCTGAGTTTGTTCTTCTTAGGTAACTTTGTTAATGTCTGTGTTTGTGTCTCCTCCACTTCTGAAGGAGACTTGAGGTCATTTGAAACAAAACCCAGATGTCCAAGAGGACGCTTAAAATAATGCCTGCGAAAGTGTGAAAAGGAAGCTGGTGTGGGTGGTTTGGGTGGGGTGAATCTCCCACCCGGCCTGGGGCTGCTTGCTACTGCATCTGAGTGTTACATTCAGTCTTGACTTTCCTGACAGTCAGGATGAAATGGGAAACCACATGGAGTCTGGTGCATGGGTGAGAAAGAACACCTGCGCCCGACGTGGTGGCGCACACTTGTAATCCCAGTACTTGGGAGGCTGCAACAGGAGGATCGCAGGTTCGAGGACAGCCTCAGCAAGTAGTGAGACTCTCATCAACCTAGGGAGACCCTGTTTCCAAATAAGAAATAAATCCGGCTGCCAGTGTAGCTTGAAGGTAGAATGCCTTCAGGTTCAATCCTCAGTACCACTAAAAAAAAAAAAAGAAAGAAAGAAAGAAAGAAAGAGCACCTGATTTGCCTAATTGCTCTTGATCGGTGAGTTTTTCTCCTGGTTTATAGCACCAAGAGGACTCTGTCATGTGGTCCTCTACATAAGGGGTCAGGTCCCTGAGTCATGGAATGGGCATTTGCCATTTTGCAGCTTTTCCTACAGCTGTTACATCGCCCCCTGATAAAAGCAGAGGCCGTGCACTAAATCTTACTTCAGAGGAGGCTTCTCTGTACGCCTTGTGATCAATGCCTATGTTAGTATACGAGCAGATTTATATGGAATAAAAATGCTAGCACTGCCTTGCACAGGGCCTGGTAGTCAATGATGGTTCGATTTTCTCAGGGCAAATCAACCTAAGACAGGGCTCGTTGAATGACTCATCGAGACCCCATGACGGGTAAGATTAAGCACCTGGTAGGAAATGACCTAAGACAGGCACAGTCCTTCGTGCATTTTAAAATAAAAACGGGGAGTTGTGGGAGCCCAGCTGGGCCCTCTCCCCCCTGGCAGTTGCTATCTGCATATATGAGCAATTATACTGACTCTTCTGCTATGGCTACATTGCCATCTCAAAGTCTGGAGGACATGCAGAGTGTGCTTGTGCATGTCTGTGATCCCAGTCCTCAGGAGGCTGAGACAGGAGGATCTGGGTTCGAGGCCAGCCTCAGCTACCTAGTAAGGCACTCCACAACTTAGTGAGACCCTGTTTCAAAATAAAGAATAAAAAATAGGGCTGGGGGTATAGCTCGGAGGTAGAATGCCTCTGAGTTCAATCCCCAATATCGAAAAAAAAAAAAATATATATATATATATATATATGGCTGGGGGTGTTGCTCAGAGGTAAATGCCCCTGGGCTCAATCCCAAATAATCCAAATACCACACACACACACACACACACACACACACACACACACGACAACCTCCATGAATGGGCAGTACCCATGGTTTCTAAAGTGCCTCTGAGTGACCTTAAACAGGCAAGAAATTCAGATACCATCAAGGAAAAGGTTGATAGAGCCTGTAATCTCAGTGCTTGGGAGGCTGAGACAGGAGGAATGCGGGTTCCAGGTCAGCTTCAACAGTGTAGTAAGAGCCTCAGCAACTTAATGAGACCCTGTTTCAAAATAAAAATTAAGAGCCGGGCATGGTGGCACATGCCTGTAATCCCAGTACTTGGGAGGCTGAGACAGGAGGATCATAGGTTTGCAGCCAGCCTTAGCAAGTTAGTGAGGCCCTTAACAACTTAGAGAGACCTCTGAGCCACACCCCCCAGCCCTTTTTATTTTTCATTTTGAAACAGAGTCTCACTGAGTTGCTGAGGGCCTCACTAAGTTGCTGTGGCTGGCCTTGAACCCATCGTCCTCCTGTCTCAGCCTCCTGAGGACTGGGATCACAGGCATGCACCAGCACACTTTGCATGTCTCTGTTCTTGATTCAAAAGGGGAATCCTCCTTGGGCCGGCTGGGTTTGGGAGGGGCCGGGATCAAAGGTTCTGGCCACAGACTGGCAGCTGGTTCTGCTCCCCCTTGCTGTTCATGCCTAAGGAAGCCAGGGTTATTCCGTGACCTGCCCGCTTGTTTTTCCTGGACACCCCAGCCTGCTTGACTCCTGGTGGTGTCCCTGGAAGCCAGCGGCTCCCTTGTGGCAGAGTGCAGTGTCCCTCAGTGTCTCCAAGTCACTGGTGGGGAACACGGAGTGCTAAGTCCTGCCCTCGGCTTGTTGATCTCACTTTGTGGTTTGGAAATGCGTAAACCGAGAGGCCGTCTCTGGCCACATCCTGGAAAAGCCAGGGCTTATCAGCTGCTGGATTTTTCAGGGCAAATAAGCCTTTGGTACACCTGCCCGTTCTGAGGAGGGTGTGAGGGAGCCGCGCCGCGCCTGGGGCTCACTCATCAGGCTGTCACAGGGTGCCAAACACAGAACAGCCGCGTCTTTCCTGGCTCTGTGCTGCACCCCAGGGGCTGGCTGGGATCCTGATGGGGAGGGGAGAGGGGCGGCGATGCTGAACAGAGAAGCTGGATGACCTCCCTCCCTTCTCCTTCCTTCCTTCCTTCCTTCCTTCCTTCTTTCCTTCCTTCCTTCCTTCTCTTTCTCTCTCTCTCTCCCTCCCTCCTTCCTTCCTTCCTTCTTTCCTTCCTTCCTTCCCTTTCTCTCTCTCCCTCCCTCTCTTTCTTTCTTTTTCTTCTTCTTTTTTTGGTACTGAACCCAGGGGGGCATTCTACTTCTGAGCAGTACCACCCCAGCACTTTTTATTTGACTTATTATTTTTGTTATACTGGATATTGAACTTAGGAGCATTCTACCTCTGAGCTGCACTCCCTGGTCCTAGTTTGTTTGTGTGTTTGTTTGTTTATTTATTTATTTTGAAACAAGATCTCGCTAAGTTGCCCGGGGTCTCACTAAGTTGCCAATGCTGGCCTCAAACCTGCATTCCTCCGGTCTTAGCCTCCCAAATACTGGGATCACAGGCACGTGCCAGCACGCCCGCTGGCAGGGGAGGATTGCATAAGAGGGGCCCAGACTCTGGGCTTGGCTTCCATGTCTGCGAGTGACCACAAGACAGAGAAGGAGCCACCGAGGTCTCTTTTTTTAGAGAACCCCACGTGGCTCTGGGTCGGGGTGGTATTTCTCAAATGCCTTTTCACGATCACTACAACTTCTCGCATTGCCAACGGCTTCGAAATTTCACCCATCCCTCCTCCTTCCTCTTTTAGTCTTATTCGCCAGTGGGAAGTGGCCAGAGGGGAGGAAGTGCAGGGGTGAGAGTAAGCCGAAGCAGAGGGAGGAGATGAAGAGGAGCGTGTAGCTCGTTCCTGCTGACCGGATCCATCCAAGGGAACCAGGGAAGCGAAGAAAAAATGCACCTGTGGCCGCTCCTTTCCCCGGTCTTCTGGGTCTTAGGTGAGAGAGTGAACCTTGTCTGTGCTTGTGAGTTCGGCTTAACCGGCCGGAGGAAGTGGCTGGCAGAGGGCCCCGGGGCCCCGGCAGGAGGGTGTCTTTAATGGTACTCGCCTGGTCTGTTTCATCTACTCCTCCCCTAGGGTTTCAGGACCTACACTTGCCCTGGCGGAAATATGGGGCCCTTCGTGGCGAATCCAGTCCGGGGCATAATTTCTGACCAGCACTTGGGGGCTGATCATATTTAAAACAGACAGGTGGATGGGCTGGCTTTCCAGGCAAGGGGAAAGCAGGGGAGCCCGGTGGCTGGGGAGGGCTGGCGAAGGCCTGGCCTGGCCTGCCACTTTTATGATGTGCTTTGAGCAAGGGAAGGCCTAATTAGGGGAAGAAGCGAGAGTTGGGGCGTGTGGCGGGAGGACAGACAGGAGGGCGGAGTGAGTCCGGGCATTCGGGGCAGAAGGGAATCCTTCAGGTTGCTGAGACTCTGCAAGGGTCCAGAGGATGCCGGGCAGGCGGCGTGGGCACAGGTGGAGGGATGGGATGGCTACAGGTGGGTGGAGACCATTTTGGTTCAAATCAAAGGGGATTTTCCATGACTTGCCAAGAAGTTGACAGGCCCTGGGGCTCCGTCCCTGGGCTTCCCCTGGGGCTAGAGTCACTCCCATTTTGATGTCACCTGCTCTCTGGGCTTGAAATATTCATTGGCAACAACTTCCAATTTGATTCCTGCAGCCCGGATGCCTCCCAAGACTCCAGATCTTACAGCTAACTGCCTACTCCACATTCGCACGCAGCTGTTGAGATTTCAAATATGACCTGGCTAGATCTTCTCCCGAATCCCTCCCCACTGCCCCCCCTGCCGTGTTTGGCAACTCTGTCTCTCTCTGTGCTCAGGCTAAACCTGGGGTCGGGGGTGGGGGGAATCTGTCTCTTTTTTTCCATAACCTTCTGACTCAGAGCTACAACCCCAAGTGTTTTCAGAGGCGGTGAGGTGCTCAGTCTGCGGCAGCATTTCCCTGGTCTCCCCTGGTCTCTCCTGGTCTCCTCTGGGTCTCTCCCTGGCTCGGCCCACTCTGGCCACATGGGACTCTCAGATGGTTTTGGGACAGCACCCCAGGCCTGCAGAAGCCTCGGGCTTTGCACTTTCTTTTTTCTTTTTTAGTACTGGGGATTGAACCCAGGAACCCAGGGCATTCTATCTCCAGCCCTATTTTATTCTTTATTTTGAAACAGGGTCTCACTAAGTTGCAGAGAGCCTCACTAAGTAGCTGAGGCTGGCTGCAAACCCAGATCCTCCGTCTCAGCCTCCCAAGTACTGGAATTACAAGCGTGCGCCACCACTCCGGGTGGGCTTTGCACTTTCCTTTCTCTCTGCCCTGAATGCTCTTCCTGGCAGAGCCACAGGCTCGGGTCCTTCTAATCCTCTCTATTTCTCCCTGTGGCTTCTTATCCACTGATGGCTTTACTTAAAACTGCAATTCAGCCGGGTGTGGTGGTGCACGCTTGTAATTCCAGGACTTGGGAGGCTGAGACAGGAGGATGGTGGGTTGAAGCCAGCTATTTTGTGAGACCCTCCGCAACATAGCAAGATCCTGTTTCAAAAATAAAGAATAGCCAGGTGTAGTGGCGCATGCTTGTAATCCTAGTACTTGGGAGGCTGAGATAGGAAGATCACAGGTTTGAGGACAACCTCAGCAAGTAGTGAGACTCTTATCAACCCAGCGAGACCCTGTCAAAATAAAAATAAAATAGGGCTGGGGGTGTAGTTCAGAGGCAGAATGCCCTTGGGTTCAATCCCAAGCACTGCAAAACAAACAAACAAACACAACAAAAACAATCAACCCCCCCTCCCCCGCAATTCTCCAGCATTATCTTTTTCCGTTATCTGCTGCCTGCCTTGATAGAATGTAAGCTGCAGAGGGCAGGGGGCAGAGATATTTGTGCCGTCGTATGATCCCATTCATAGGAAATGTCCCGAATAGACAGATTCATAGAGACAGAAAGTCAGTGTTGGTTGGGAACTGAGGAAAGGGATCAGGGGAAGTGACTGTCAATGAATATGGGATACCTTTTGGGGGTGATAAAAAATGTTCTGGAATTAGATCATCATAATGGTTGCACGGCGTTGGGAATGTATTAAAACTACTGAGTAGCTGGGTATGGTGGTCCATGCCTATAATCCCAGTTCTTGGGAGGTCGAGACAGGAGGATTGCAAATTTGAGGTCAGCCTCAGCTACTTAGTGAGACTCTCAGCAACTTACTGAGAACTCGTTTCCAAACAAAAAAATAAAATCGGTCTGGGGGTGTCGCTGGAAGGTAGAAGGTCCCTGGGTTCAATCCCCAGCACCTTACCCCCAAATGATTGGCGGGCAGAGGGAGGAACAGGAACCATATCATTCTGGGAGAAGTTTCTGAGTGGCATATGGCAGGTGGGTGGGTAAGGGGAGCGTTCACGGTCTGTGGTTCCTACAGGGTCCAATTTGATCCTTCATCTCATCAGTCACAGAAATGAGAAAGATGAAATGAAAAAGTAAGCCGGGCGTAGTAGCGCCCACTTGTAATTCCAGTACTAGGGAGGCCAAGATAGGAGGATCGCAGGTTCGAGGCCAGCCTCAGCTACTTAGCGAGGCCCTAGCAACTTACCAAGACCCTGTTTCAAAATAAAAATATAAAATCAGGCTGGGGTTGGAGCTCGGAGGTAGAAGGCCCCTGGGTTCAATCCCTGGTGCCACGCACCATAGGGGGACTCGGGTGGGTGGGGTGGGCCTGAGGTAGGTGGCTGACCCTTGAGGGGAGACCCCTGAGGGGGACCTGGAGCTCGGGTGGAGCAGGTGCCTGAGGGGGCAGCTCTGAGGTACTGGGCGCAGTCAGCACAGGGCTCTGATGTGGAAGTGACGTTGGCCCCGGTGTCTGAGGAGCACAGAGGTCAGCAGGGCTCTGTCACATGCTTCAGAACATCCTGGTAGGGCAGGTCGGGAGGATATTATTAGCACTGGGGTAAAGGTCCGAGGGAGGGAAATGACTTGTCCAGGACCACGAGGCTGGTAAAGGCAGACTGTCAGCAGTCTAAGCTACCAGGGAGGCCGAGGCAGGAGGACGGCTCGAGCCCAGGAGTGCAAGACCAGCTAGGCCACACAGGGAGACTCCATCTCAAGACAAACCCACACAAAACTCACAACAAACAAACACCTCCTCCGAGCTTGTTGGCTTGACATGTGAAAATAACGTGGCTTAAAAGGCTTTTTTTTTTTTTTCGGTACTGGGGATTGAACTCAGGGGTATTCTACCTTTGAGCTATACCCCCAGCCCTATTTTTATTTTTCATTTTGAAACAGGGTCTCCCTAAGTTGCAGAGTGCCTCACTAGGTAGCTGAGGCTGGCCTCAAACCCAGATCCTCCAGTCTCAGCCTCCCAAATGCTGGGATTATAAGCCACCATGCCCGGCTCTTAAAAGACTTTTATTTGATAAATTATTATTATTATTATTATTATTATTATTATTATTATTTGTGTGTGTGTGTGTGTGTGTGTGTGTGTGTGTGTGTGTACGTGTGTGTGTGTAGTACCCAGGCTACCTCCGGGCTACACTCCCAGCCCTATTTTATATTTCATTTGGAAACAGGGTCTCACTAAGTTTCGGAGAGCCTCACTAAGCTACTGAGGCTGGTCTTGAACTTGTGATCCTCCTGTCTCAGCCTCCCAAGTACTGGAATTATGAGTGTGCGCCACTAAGCCCAGCTGCTAAATTATTTTAAAATGAATAATTTTATCATCCACCTGAATTTTCTCTTCCTGACTTGCCTCTTTTAGCCCTTTGACATTTTCCAAATGGAAACTCACTGTTTTCCTTGTTCAGAAAATAAGAGGAAAATTGATAGTTGTTTTTTTTTTTTTTTTTTTTTTTTTTCAGTATTGGGGATTGAACTCAGGGGCATTCTACCTCTGAGATACACCCTCAGCCTGATTTTTATTCTTTATTTTGAAACAGGGTCTCACTAAGTTGTGGAGGGCCTCAGTAAGTAGCTGAGGCTGGCCTCGAACCTGTGATCCTTCTGTCTCAGCCTCCCAGGTACTGGGATTACAAGTATGTGCCACCATGCCTGGCTAGGTTTATCTATTCTGGAAGTTCTTAATCTTATTGATAGGCTTATCTATTCTTGCTTGATTTCCAAGCCAATTTCTTTATTATGACCTGATAATGTATTAATATCTGGTAGGGAAAATCCTTCCTCATTACTCATCTTTAAAGTGTTAAATTTTTTTTTATCTTTTCACACACACATGTGTACACACATATACTAGAGACAATCTAAATGCACATACACAAGTATATGTGCTTACACTAGAAATTATATGAAAAATACATCCAGAATGCTCTGGGGTGTTTTAATTTAAATCTGCAAATTCATTTGGGAGAAGAGAGTTCTTTCAGGATCATAATATAACTCTTATTTAAACCTTTTATATCTTTTGGTAAAATCTCATTGTGGTTTTTTTTTCTTTCTTCTTTACAAGTCTTTTTTGTTTGGGTTACAGTTATTCCTAGGTTTTTTTGTTGTTGTTGTTGTATGTTTGTTTGTTTTTGGTACTGGGGATTGGACCCAGAGGCATTCTACCTCCGAGCTACACTCCTAGCCCTATTTTTTTTTTTTTTAATTTTGAAACAGGGTCTCACTAAGTTGCTGAGGCTGGTCTCAAACCAGCAATCATTAAGAATTATTGGCTATTATCAGTAACTTTTCAAAATTAAAAAATAAAAAGGGCTGGAGTGTAGTCAGAGGTAGAATGTCCCCAGATTCAATCTCCAGTACCACCGAAAATTAAAAAAAATTAAAAAGGGCTGGAGGTGTAGCTTGGAAGTAGGATACCCTTAGGTTCAATCCCCAGCATCCCTCCCCCTCCCCACCAAATTATTTGACTATTGGCTTATTATGATATTTTTAATATTTTTTAAGAATTAAGACACTATCCTGATAGCTGTAATTATCATGCTTATTGAAATAGAAACTGAGCCGGGGCGTGGTGGCACATGCCTGTAATCCCAGTCCTTGAGAGGCTGAGACAGGAGGATCTCTGGTTCCAGGCCAGACCCAGCAACTTAGCGAGACCTTATTTCAAAATAAAAAAATAAAAGAGCTGGGGGGGTTAACTCGGAAGTAGAATGCCCCTGGGTTCAATCCCCAGTACAAAAAAAAAAAGAAATGGAAACTGAAAACAAGTATAGAAAACAGTGGATTACTGATTGTGTATTGAAAGCAGAAAGGGGTTCCATGACACAAAAGAAACCACCAGTTCTGAGGGTTCCCCAAGATCAGTTTAACATTTCCAGCTTCCTCAGTGTTTATTCAAACCGAAAAGAAGAGAGTCGAGGTCTTCTTTTCCATGGCGCGTGGGACTGTGCAGGCTGAGGGAGAGAAAGCCACTTCCCGCAGGAGACGGGGTCCTCTGAGGGCCGTGGATCTAGCTGGAGCGACCCTCCCGGCTCACGCTCGCTCCTCCAATGTGTCCGGTCAGGTGCCAGAGGTGGCGGGCGCTGGGGAAAGGTGGGGCCCCCTCGTCCCCCTCGAATGCTAGAGTATGTAGCCTGAGGGGAGAGAGTCTGGCTGCTGTGACCGTGCAGCCTGTCCCCCCCAGGTGACCCCGTGAGCACAAGTTCAAACACAGGGCTATGGGATGCAGAAAAACAAGCGAGCCACAGGGACCCTGACCACGTAGAGTTGATGGCGTTTGGTTTTGTCATTTTCTCTCGAGTTCCCAGAGAGGCATGGCTGATCTGATGGGCTAGTATCCAGGCTGTTACTGTAAAACCTCCAAGAGGCTAGTCTCCCTCTGTGTGTTCAAGCACTCGTCTTGTGTATTTTAAACTATTTTTAAAAATGTGCTGAAGCCAGATATGTTGGCGCAGGCCGGTAATCCCAGAGATTTGGGAGGGTGAGGCAGGAAGATTCCAAGTTTGAGGACAGCCTGGGCAATTTAGCAATATTCTGTGTCAAAAAACAAACAAACAAACAAACAAAAAATCAAAAGGGCTGGGGAATGTATCTCAGTGGTAGAGTGCCTCTGGGTTCCATTTCTAGTACTGGGGCAGGGGCAGTAAGTTTGGGTTAAAAACCAACAACCAAATGGATCTCAACACAGATCTAAAGCCCAGTATCTCTGGAGGCCAGGTGCCCCTGTGCTTAGATCTGTTTTCAATATTGAACAGTGACAGCATTCAGGAGGCTGAGACCGGAGGATCCGGGTTCGAGGCCAGCCTCAGCTACCTAGTGAGGCACTCTGCAACTTAGTGAGACTCGGTTTCAAAATAGAGAATAAAAAAATAGGACTGGGGGTGTAGCTCGGAGGTAGAATGCCCCTGAGTTCAACCCCCAGTACCGCAAAAACAAAACAAAACAAAACAAAACAAATATTGAACAGTGAGTTGATCCTCTTTTTACAATATATATATATATATAAATAAATATATGTAATATAAATATATATTTATATATATTTTATATATATACAAAGCTAGCCAGGCATGGTGGCCCACACCTATAATCCTAGTACTTGGGGAGCTAAGATAGGAGGAGAGGAGGTTTGAGGCCAGCCTCAGCAACTTAGTGAGATCCTGTTTCAAAATAAAAAAAATAAAACAAGACTGGGAACTTAGCTCAGAGGTAGAACTCTCCGAGCCTTTGTTTGTTTGTTTGTTTATTTATTTATTTTGCGGTACTGGGGATTGAACCCAGGGGCATTCTACCTCTCAGCTACACCCGCAGCCCTATTTTATATTCTTTATTTTGAAACAGGGTCTCACTAAGTAGCTGAGGCTGGCCCCGAACCTGTGATTCTCCTGTTTCAGCCTCCCAAGTACTGGGATTACAAGCGTGGGCCACCACGCCTGGCCTCTCCGGGGTTTAATACCCAGCACAACATACACATACACACACACACACACACACACACACACACACACACACACACACAAATAAAACAAGCAAACAAAGCTGAGGAGTACCAGAAACTGTCTTGGTAATAACAGAAACTGTTTACATTAAAGGAAAACCAGGCTGGAGATGTCGTCCTCACATGTACAGCTGCACACTGATCAAACCTATAGAGACAGCTTCTGGCACTCAGGACCAGAGTCACATGTTTGCCATGTGAGAGGAAAACAGAGGGCAGAGAGGAAGAGGTACATGTGGAGCTGATTGGACACTAGTCCTTCATAGCTTCATAGAGCCCGTCCCTGCTGGTGCCACAAGTGGTCCGAATGTACCAGTTCCTGTAGTGTAGGCTGTGCCCAGCCTGTCTGCCATTCTGGCTGTGATCCTGGGGGTGGGGAGGTCCTGCTTGTGGGCAAACACCCAGAGGCCCAGTGGCTGAGAGTCTTGCTAAGTTGAGGAGACTGTTCTTGAGCTTGCAATCCTCCTGTCTCAGCCTCCCAAGTATATCACTATCTTTTTTTTTTTTTTTTGCAGTGCTGGGGATGGAACCCAGGGGCATTTTACCTCTGGGCTATATCCCCAGTCCTATTTTTTATTCTTTATTTTGAAACAGGGTCTCACTAAGTTGCGGAGAGCTTCACTAAGTAGCTGAGGCTGGCATTGAACTTGCATCCTCCAGTCTCAGCCTCCCAAGTACTGGGATTACAAGTGTGCACCACCACGCCTGGCTATCACTATCGTTTTTTTTTTTTTTTTGCGGTACTGGGGATTGAACTCAGGGGCATTCTACCTTCGAGCTATATCCCCAGCCCTACTTTTTATTCTTTATTTTGAAACAGGGTCTCAGTAAGTTGCAGAGTGCCTCACTAGGTAGCTGAGGCTGGCCGAGAACCCGGATCCTCGGGTCTCAGCCTCCCAAATACTGGGTTACAAGCATGCGCCACCACACCCGACTCTATCACTATCTTTTTAATGTGTGCAGGATATGCAGTGATATTGCCCTTTTTTTTTTTTTTGCGGTACTGGGGATTGAACTCAGAGGCATTCTACCTCCGAGCTATACCCCCAGCCCTATTTTTTATTCTTTATTTTGAAACCGGGTCTCACTAAGTTGCGGAGTGCCTCACTAGGTAGCTGAGGCTGGCTGCGAACCCGGATCCTCTGGTCTCAGCCTCCCGAATGCTGGGATTACAAGCGTGCGCCACCACGCCCGGCTGATATTGCCCTTTTTATTCCTGACATTTTTTAGATCTTCTCTATTTCTATCATGAATAGCTTGCTAGATTAAAAAAGTAATTCTTGCTTTTGTTGATCTTCTCTGTTACTTCTCTTTCTGTTTGTTCTCTATTTAATGAAATATTGTTCATTATTTGCTTCCTTCTACTTTCTTCTTCTTCTCCTACTTCTTTTATTCTTTTCTAACCTTTGACATAGACATTTAGTTTATTATTAACCTTTGACATACACATTTAGTTTATTATAAGCCCTGGCCTGGTGTGGTGGCACATGCCTGTGATCCCAGAATTTGGGAGGCTGAGACAGGAGGATCAACAGGTTCGAGGATAGCTTTAGCAATAGTGAGACTCTCATCAACTTAGTGAGATCCTGTTTCAAAATAAGAAAAAAAAAATTGGGCTGGGGGTGTAGCTTGAAGATAGAATGCCTCTGGGTTCAACCCCCAGTACCACCAATGAATAAATGAATAAATAAATAAATAAATAAATAAAATCTAAGCCCTTTCTTTTGATATATGCACTTAATGCTATAAAATGCCCTGGAGCTCAATTTAGATGCGTCCCACAAGATTCTTTTAAGTCGAGGTGTAATTCACAGGTAGTGAGATACGTTGATATGCATTGTATGATTCTATGAGTTTTGACCAATGCATATAACTTATAACTCACACCCCTATTAAGACACAGGACATTTCACCATCCAGAAAGTTCCTGGCCAGCCAATCCTCCCCCATCCATGAATATTATGATTTCTACCACTATAGATCAGTCGGCCTGCTGTAAAACGTCACAGAAATGGAATCATAAGGTCTATTCTCTTTTGTGTCTGTCTTACAGTCAGCATGCCTTTGAGGTTCTAGATCCACTCACTCTTACTATATAGCTAAGAGAATCGAGAACCTTTGTTCATGCAAATGCAGGTTCTTTCTTTATTTGCATGCACCATTGGTATGATATACACTATTCATTTATCCAGACTTCTGTTGAGGGCCTTTGAGCTATTTCTCCTCCTCCTCCTCCTCCTCCTCCTCCTC